>CAAKHG010043501.1:0-15247 GCA_901007715.1 Dactylopterus volitans
TGATTGTATAGATGAGAAGTAGCATGCAAAACACGACGCTTTCCAATGATGTCTTGTGCGCAGACGTGTTGCCATGGATACAGCGGCCACACGCCAACCTGGGACTCAAACGTGCCTCGAGTTCGGCCTGCTAGCAAAAACCACAAACCGTCCCCCGTCCGACGCCGCGTCGGGGCTCAGCTTTCCCCGCCGGAGTCCGACTCGCACGCCGCGACCGTTTCGGAGACACGCCGTCCGCGGGCGCGGCGGAAGCTCGGGGAAGCAACCTGCACTCGTGCGACCGAGAACCTTTCAAGTCGGGCGAATTAACCCCGCAGGCCCCCGCAGGCCGTATTAGTCCATAATTACATGGTTTCAGGTTTTCCCTCCGTCATGTGGAGCCGTGTAATGGTTCGCTCCCGCAAATATTTGGGTCCAGCTGGCGCTGGAGTGTAACCGTAGCCGTCCCGTCGGCTCGCGAGCGGGCCGGTAACGTTTGAGGGGAACACAAGCAGACATGGGAAAGCGATTGGAGAGAGAGCACGTCTGAGGCCGACGTAGCAATCTGTCACACGTGGGATTAAAGGAGAGAAACGTGGCGGTGGCGGCGGCGGCGGCGGCGGCGGCGGCGGCGGCAGCAGCGGCGGCGGCGGCGGTGTCTGACCGCTAAGTGTGTCGCACATTTTTGGTTTATCGGCTGGTTTCGGCTCCGTTTTTCTCAGTTTCCGAGATGGGGGAAGGTCTTAGGATTGGGAATGTGGTCATGTTTGGGTTATTTTGTTTTATTTTATTTTTTGGCCATATAATTTTATTGCACTTTGTCATTTAATTGTATTTTTTTCCCATGGAATTTAGCTAATAGCAAAATTTCCGCAAAGTTTGCTTTTCTATTGTATTCTTATTCACATGCTACTTTTTTTTTTTTTAATTGCTTTTGATTTTGTACTATTATTCATTTATTCTATACTTAGAAAGGTTTTTTTTTGTTTGGCATTGACTGTGGTCAGCAAAGAAAGAGTTTCCCCACTGTGCGTACGACTAAAAGCACTCTGAGACTCGAATCTTTTGTTCTATTCGGGCGTCTGTCAGTGGGAATATTTTGGGTTTCTCGCTCTGTGACTTTGCAGCACCGTGACTTTCCCTGGTTGAAACATTCCCCGAAAGCACACCTGTGCCGCCTGGCTGGAAACGGAACCGACGGCGGCTGCTTGCGGTCGAGAGGGAGCCTCCGCTGGGGTTTTCTTGTCACCTCGGAGAGCGACGGCGTTCCTCTGCCCCGGAACCCCGCGCGTTGACCCATCCGCTGCTCCATAAACTCAACGGCTGCGAGCTCTCGACTTCACGGGCCCGTCGGCGCGACTGGTCGTTCTTGCGGCCCCGGATCTAACGAGGCGGACGTTGTTGTTGTTGGCCCGGGCAGGCCGGCGCGTCAGCCTGGACGCAGATCTGGATGCCGCCTCGCTGCTTTCCATCCGACTGCCAGTCTGGATGCCCCCAAAAAAAAACAAAAAAAAAGAACGGCCACCCACCCGCCAGCGAGACGCCCACCGCTTCTTCGCCCGCCTTCTGGCCTGATCCTCGCGGCCCATCTGCCCTCCGCTTGGCGCCGGACCTCCGAGGCACGGATCGTCAAAAGCCCTCATTGGCGTGTAAACCTCGGCAGAACCAGGGGAACCCCGGCGTTTGGCACGTTCCCGCATTGTCTCGGGAGGGGAAGAGTGAAAGAAGCCCCACTGTAACACAGATCCTCTCTCTCCGGGAAACCCTGACGGCTTCACGCCGAGCCAGACGCCGGGTCAGAGGGTGTCGACCTCCGCTGGTGTGGAAAAAAAAGGCTAAAAAATATAGCCACACCCATTAAGTCCTTTAACTGCTCCACTATCTGCTGATACTGTTGATTTGGCATCGACTTATGTCTCTGATTCACCCATTTGTCTTGTCAGGGCTCCACTGGATTTGAAACTTCTCCCCAACAATTGGTAAATTTTTTTGGTTTATTGAAAATTGCATAAATGTGGACGCAACGTCGTTCACCCGTACAGAGGGTTTGTTTGATTTCATCTGATTACGTACGTCTAATTCGATTGTTTTCACGTGTCATAAAACAGGGGACGGATCTCGACGTGAATGCGTTTGCCCGGGGTAACCAAGCGTCTCCATGGAAACGTCTGGATGCAGCACCACCGCCCCCAAAATCCACCTGCTCATCCCTGATCAGAGTAAAGCACGACATCTCGGTCCAAAAACAGGGGGGCGGAGGGGGAGGTGGGCGCTCCGGCACTAAACGCGTTGAAGTGCGGCATCTGTGTGACAAGGGCGTAACCATGACGACCGCGCGGCAGCTCAGTGAGGAGCATCTCTAAACCCCTTGAAAGCTCTCCATCACACTTTGTCTTCTGGCCTCCTCTCCTCTCTCCCCTCTTGTGTCTGCGTTTGGAAACGGCTTTCAATTTCCTGGGTCGCTGTCTTCAAAGGGTAGGGGAGGCGGGGGGTGCTGGGGTGTGGTGGGCCGGGAGGGGACAAAGGGGAGTGGTTTGGAGGGGGCGGGGGGGGGGGCGAGCGAGATGCCAGCAGCAGCAGCAGCAGCAGCACAGTGACAGCTGGGAGGCAGGAGACTCCGAGACCAGATCAGAGGGTTCAAGTTTCTTCTCGCCACAGACACGCTGTCATTCTCCGATCTCAAGCCCCCCCCCCCTGCTGATTTCACACAACACACAGTCACACATTCCCACTCACATCCACATTCAAACATATCCAAAAAATTTTTTTAAAAAAAGCAGCGACGCAGCGACTTAAAACCGCTCGAAAAACAAAAAGCGGACTTCCCCCCTCGGCGAGCACCTGCCCCGAGACCGGGAGCCGGCGCCTTTATCCCAGCGCCAGAGGTCCTCCCGGGCCGCGGCGCGGGTTTCGACATCGCGCTTTTTATTCCCTGGTGATGATGTAAGTGTTGAGGGAATAGCGAAATTAATCCTATTCAATTTACATAATGTGTTGACTTTGGAAGCGATACCCTTCTGCTGGGAGGAATGCAGCGCCCTCCTCCCCCCGCTGGCAGCTCCCTCAACACACTTTGGTGATTAATGCGCCTCAAACAGACTTGAAACATCTGTCCCGCTTTTTCTCATCTATCTGTCCTTTGGCACCGCCGCTGGGCCGCGCGCGCGCACCCGCGGTCGGGCGATGGCACCTCGGCTAATGCCGCGTTTGCCCCCCCAAACCCCCCACCCAACCTCGAGCTCTCAATTAGCCGCTGGCGCTATCTCTCGGGTGCCTGTCCCGCTTCTTAAAGGTAACACAAACCGCGTCCTGGCAAGGCTCGGGTTTTGTTTAGCGTCGCCGGCTGACATGTGGTCCAGCGGCAACCTGGTCCAGCCCCTGGAGTAAAAGTGACATCACCGACCGCAGAGCTGCCGGGCGGCGGCGGTGGTGGTGGTGTGGAGGTGAGGGGGGTAAACAGGGGATCTGTTTGGAAAGGCTCGATGATGCTTTCCCAAGTCTCACCTCAAAACCAGAGTGTTGACGGCTCTCGTATTCCCAGTGCCTCTCGCACTCTCAAGGAAAAATACGCCGGCGCGGCGGAGGAAGGAGCCCCGAGATCGAGTATGAAGCAGAGAGTGGAAGTAAATGAGACAGTGGGGACTCGAGCCGGAGGAGGACGGGGGGCTGAGGGGGGGTGGGGGGGGGGAATGGGTGAGAGGGGGAGAGGACTCAGAGAGAGAGAGACAGAGAGAGAGAGAAGGGGGGAATGGTCTTTGTTAATCCCTCCACATCTGGCTTCTATTGGGATGTGGGGGCCGCTAAAATAATGTTTTTCACCCTACAAGCCTTTCTGTGCTATAAATTACCCACCAGCCACTGTGCCTTCCTGACTGAAACTCTTTCAGTGTGAGCCCCCCTTCTAAACCCCCCCACATGCAGTATACTCGACTCCCCTCCCTCTCCGCCGCCGCCCCTCCGACCTTCCTGCTTTCTCCGTTTTTCGAAGCTCCGCCGCGTTTCCCGCTGTCCGCTTTTCTGGCGGCGAGTCTCCAGCCTTTGCCCCGATAAGAAGATTGAAGCAAAAATAAAGCAGCATAAAGAGTCGACTACGCCCCCCCCCACCCCACTCCCCACACCGGTGACCTCAGCGCTGGCTCGTGACGGCCCCAAACCAGCCCTCTTGACTCCCGAGCCGTCCCAGTAACAACTCCCAAACACGCGCTCGCCTCCTCCGACCCGGGCGCCTGCCAAGTCGTACGGCGGCTCGGGGCGATGCAGGTGGATGCCGCCCCGCCCCCGCTGGGGGGGGGGGTTCGGGGGGGCCACGCGGCGAGGACAAGAGCGCGCACACATGTTGGCGGTTCCGTCTCTGGGGAAAACGCGGCGAAACGGTTGGAAATATCGGACCTAGATTTGCTGACACCCCCCCTCCGGCGCGGCGGTTTTTATGGCTGCGTGCGGACTGTAAACATCTGCCAGATCGTGCAAAAAAAAAAACAAAAAAAACAAAACAACTTTGATGATGTAAACCTGTTGCTGGATAACAGGTTATAAAAAATGGATTTGGATTTTTTTTTCTCTTGCTTTTTTTTTGTCTTTTTAGTTTTTCCCCCAAATGACGCACTGCGGCCTGACTCGGCGGGTCTGTTGCACCTGAACGGCGTCCGAGGCGCATTCCAGAAGGAATACCTCATGAAGCGCGCGCGGCGATGTGTGTTACGTTCGCCCCACTTATTTCTTTCCACGCACACACACACACCAAAAGCGGCGTGAGCTCCTGCCCGCTGCGGCGTCCTTGCACTTCCTGGTTCATCTTCTTAGCAGGAGCTACAGGAATGCAGCAACTTGTGTGTGTGTGTGAGTATTTCTGAGGGTTTTGAGCACAGCCTAAAGGCCAAGTCCGTGCCCCCTCTGCCCCCCTCCTCCCGCCCCCTCGCCGTCCTTCCCCCTTTCGGTCTCGCAGCAGGGAGACAGTCAGCCGGGGTCTCACCTGTCACTGGTGATGAGCCTCTGCCCATCACCGCCGGGGAGGTTACGCAGAGTTCAATGTGCAGGAGCGCATAAAACGAGTGGGGTTTGCATGTATGGAGACATGGGGTCTAGGCGAGAGGGCCGGGGCAGGAGGAGGAGGAGGAGGAGGCGGGCGGCGGGCGGAAGGGGTGAAGGGCGGCGGGTCAGCGCCTCTTCACCAGTAACACCAATTAGATAAATAAGAGCTGACAGGCCGCAGGATGAAAGGGAGAGGATTGACTAATGCACGAATTCAAGTGGTAACGATGACCCGAGCGGGCCCGATTTCATAGCCATTAGGCACCTGTCGGAGGAGGGCAGCTGCTCCCCGGCCAGGATGCTCCGGCTTCCACTGGTGGGGGGGAGGGGCGATGCCGAAACGCCGGCCGCATCTGCTCCGAAACCGGAGCCGGGCGGTGGCCGATTTCCAAACCGAGGGCCCGGTCCCGGTCGGAAAAAAAAAAAAAAACCTCGGTCACGTGCGCGTTCAGATTAGATTCCGTTTTTAAATTCCATGCGAGGAACCATCGCGCCGTCTCAAGGTCTCTGAGGGTGACCGGGTTCCCCCTCCCGGCTCCTCGGCGCGTCCACGCGAGCGGGGCGGCTGCCTCCCGCAAAACGCCGCGGAGAGACGGCGGTGTCGCGTATCTCCTCGGCGTGATTTATGTGCTGCGGCGCGTCAGCGTTTGGCGCAGTCGACTCGTCCTTTGATTGTGTGAAGAGAGACATCAGGAAGGGGGTGGTGTGTGTGTGTGTGTGGGGGGGTGTGTGTGCGGACATATTTCAGCACGGTGTAATTCTAGCTGGTCACGGCCTATCATCTGGACGGAGTGGATGTCCTCCACCATGCGGGTACCCATTGTGTCCAAGGGGGCCTATGCCACATACCTTCATGTGCCCCCACCACCACCGGCCCCACCCCTGTCTCTTCTGTCCGTCTCCCCATTACTCCATCCCATAATTACCTCCAGCACTTCACTCAGTGAGCCCAATCCCTTCCTTTGCCTGTCTGCCAGGTCCTCAGATGTCGAGATTGAGCCACGTCATTTAGCCCGCTGAGCCGCTGAGCCGGAGGAACCGGCCGTGTCTGGGGTCCGCAGGATCCCCCCCCCCCCCCCCAACCCGCCTGCTTTTGCAAACAGAAACGCCAAAGAACGGCTAATTTTTCCGCACGCGCCTGCGTTCTCCGTGTTGCCGGAAGGCCGCTGTTGCCGCGTCTGCTCGCGCGACGCCTGCGTATCCTCAGGCTGTCAGAGTTTATCTCGGCTTGGAGCAGGAATGCCGAGATAAGGAGATGAGCAAAGGAGATAGACGCTCCGCGAGCCCCCCCCCCCCACCACCACCCCACCCCCCCGCGGAATTCCAGTGCGGAGAACGTCTCAATCTCCGCCGTGAGAGGTCAGTGAGGAATGGACACAAAACGCAAGTGAGTTCTCATGGATGTGTGTCGGCCGCGCGGAGGAATGCTAAAGCCCCTGTCATTTTTCCGTCATGATCCATGGGAGCTGTTTGTGCTGAGGTGGGACGCGAGGGGGAGTGGGGGGGGGGGGCGCTTCCTCCACGCAGGGGTCTAAGATATCAAAGCCAGGAGGGTGGATGCGGCGGGGAGGGTGGTGCTGGCGGGCGATGGGGGTTGGCCTTTGTTCCACCTCCTCCGCCAGGATCCCCCCCCCCTGAAAAAGATCACCGAGCAGGCGGATTCGTCACGGCTCCGTTCTCTCCCTTCTGATTGGTTACGGCCGGCGAGCAGATGTTGGAGCTGCAGCAGGGGGTTTGGATGATTCCAGCTTCTCACTCTCACACGGCGGGACGGTCACACACACACACACACACACACACCACTGGCGGCTCTCTCTCTCAACCCCCACACACACACACAACCTGAAGGAGCCGGAGGCCTCGCGGGCTCAGAGGACACACACTGCTCGCTCGGGCGACGCACACACACTCCCCGATCCCGCGTATCAAAGCCGGACATGGGCGCTCCCTCCGCCGCGCCGTGTTTGTAACTGACATGCATTATGGCTGCTAAGTGGCTGAGCACTAATCTAATTCAGGGCGGGCCAAACATCTTGTCATGGGTGAGGGTCCGGGGGCGGGAGTGGGGGGGTGTCACAGCTTTGCTCCTCATTCAGAGTAGATTACCAACTGAGTTCAGTCGTTTTTTTTTGTTTTTTTCCGTTTCGTAAACATGTGAAGGACGGCGTCCGCGTGCGCCGGCTGCTCCGCCTGATCGGGAGCGTCCGACGCTCGACATCTCGCTCCCGCGGCTTCCGGACGTTAAACCTCATTTAAGCAAACCTGCTTTGAGTTAAATTCACATTAAAAAAAAAAAAAAATCGAACCAACGCGAGGACGCTTTTGCGAACGCGCGCTTCAACGATGCTGCCCGGCGCGGCTCAGGCTGGAAGACGTAATCCGGGCGCCGGCGAGGCGTAAGTCACGAGTCCCGTTAAAGTGACACCGCTCGCCTAATCTCTGGCCTTATCTCTCGGAGGGAGGCCCCATTTGCATAATCCGAAGAAACGGGATCTGACGTGTGAGGAGGGCTGGGAGCTATCGCGTCTAACGCGACAACAAAAAGAGAGGAAGAAGATGAGGGATTTGAACCTCTTGAAGTTGAAAGGGATCCGATAGCCAGGCCTGAACCCGGCTCGCGGGGTAATTAGCGTGATTAGTGTGGAGATTGCCCGTCATTCGCGTGATCCCGTTTCCCATCCCGGTATCCTCCGCGGCTCTTTATCTCCGGCTCCTTTACCGCGCTGGATAAGTGCGGCGGGCGTGTACGCGGCGGTCTCGTGACGGCGGGGCTAAGCTCCTGCATGTGTTCCGCAATTTGGGCCGGGACCGCGATTTGCTCTGCCTTGGACCAGCAGGCCGGCGCTCCCGGAAGGGGCCCGGCTCTCCTGCAAAACGCGTGCACGGGGCGAAGTCGCGGGAAGCAGATATGCTATCTGGAAAAATCAGCGGGGCTCCAGAGCCGAGTTCCCGATCTGCCCCCCCCCACTGTAACCCCCCTCCTCCTCCGCCCCCTCCCTCACCCGGTCCCCCTCTGCTTTGGCCAGCGCCGCAGGGTAAATAGCCAGTTGGAAGGCCCTTTTTCTTCCGCCTGACATGTGTTTTTCGTGCAACAAACACGGGCAGATGTAAAGAACAGCGGAGATAAGCGACCTGAGATGAGCGGCCGGCGGGTTCAAAGTCACCCCGGGGGGAGAGCGTTCCGAGATCCAGGGATCGGCACATAAACAGAGCCGACACCACTGTTTAAGAAATTACAGAGTATTTTCATAGGACTCATCAAAAAAAAAACAAAAAAACTTACTTGCTTTACATACTCGCATTACTTTCTTTGCTTCTTCGCAGCTTCTCCACGTGTCAAAGTTTATTCCGTATTTAAAGGGGAAAGTTGTCTGTCAGTCAGTCAGCCTGCAGTCGATGACGACGCCTCTCAGTTTGAATACAACTCCGCCAGCAGCTGGAATTAATTGCTTTGAATCCTCAACAAAAAAATTTTTTTTAGCAAGTTTAAAACCTTTTGTTTTTTTTTACTGAATGTGTGTGAGAGAGGTGTTGACATATTTGAATGATTGTTACCGGGACTGGAATTTGTGACGCCGCTGAACTGTGCCGGGTCACGCCGCGAGGTGTCCCTAATATTTTGGTCACCCTTATACGTACGACCGCAGGCCGTTGCGGTTTCACCAAAAAAAAAACAAACATATTTCCAAATAAAACGGGTCGTCTGAAGGCGTTAAAATCCTTCCCCCGCTGTAAAATTCTAGACTACATGAATATGCAAATACATTATACCAATACCAATATTTTGGTTCTCCAGTGCAGAAGTTTAACAGCTGGATTCAAGATGTCGCCCTCCTCATCGTAAATTCCGTCCCCAGTGCTTGCTGAATACCGGGATTGGCTGCAGCCTATTTGTGATTTACGCCCCGCCTCTTAAAAATCATATTTTCGGTGATTTTTCGTCAGAAAAAAAAAGTTTATTTTGAATGTGAGAAGAGCCGCCCGTCGGCGAAACCCTGCACGCGCATCACAAAACCTGACATTCGACTGCAAGAGGAAAAACAGATTTTTGACAGGAGGTGGGGGAGAAAAAGGGGGCGGGGCTTCAACTAAATACCACTGGCTATTGAAAATGTAATCAGGTTATATAATGATATGTCACTGCCCAGAGAGGCGCGCACGTGCGCGTCCAACTGACAACACAAATCAGAAGTCTTGGAGAGCAGCGCGGGACTCTTTAAACAAACATCCCGAGAGATTTATGGGTCAATTTACTGCGTTGCGTTTTTTTTTTTTTTTTCTTTCCTTTTTTTTTTATTCAAAGAGAAACAAAACAGATGTAAGGCTATCACAATATTGAGAGTAAAAGCCGCTCGAAGCCGAAGATCCCCCAGCCCGGGTCTGGACAATGGCCACCAAAAACGAAGAGCAGCGGCGCGCTTTGGCAGGACCATCGTGGACGCAGTAGGTGCGCTCGTGGGCGGGTGTGTTGCAGCGCGCCATCCAAAAGCGGGCGGAGCCCAGCGGCTGAAAGCTGAAGGTCAAAGGTCGGCGCGTTCTCGGAGAAACAGGGCCGGAGTTATCTTGCCCGAAAAGGACTCGTCCGCCGCCGCCGCCGCCGGGGCCTCTGCTGCCTTTGAAGCGCGGCGCTCCCGTAGGTATGGCATGGCGTGACTCCAGGTGGGCAGGGCTCGAGGAGACCCATGAGGGGAGATGTTCTGCTTGTGGTTATCGGCGCTGGTCCCGGCATCCAGGCGGCGAGATAACGGGCTCCCTTTTTTTTTTTTTTTTTCACGGAAAGAGGCCGAGAGAGGGAGAGAGAGAGAGAAAGAGAGCATCCACTTTAATTCCTCGTGACCGGGCCTCCACCCAGGTTGCGGACAACTGAAGTCTGAGCCAGTAATGCACATCTGTGCCTTATTTTATTGCTGTTCGATTTTGCGTCGGCATGCACAGAGGGCAACAAACAAAGCACAGTCCCACCTTGTTTCCATATCCCTGACTGAAACCTCCCCTCCACCCCACTCCACCCGCTCCCCCCACCCCCATGCGGAGACCCACTCGGACACACATGCGTTGCGCAGAAATGCAAAAGGTACAGATCTTATATTGAAGCAGCATTCCAGCGCAGCCCCCACGGGGCAGATGACAAGGTTTTACTTAAAAGCGAAAAAAAAAAAAGGACCGCGGGGGGAGACTCCAAGTCTGAGGAGGATATTAGAAAAGTACATTGGAAAAAAAAAAGAAGAAAAAAAGTCGCCTCTGGCATTTTTTTTTCTTCTTCACTCTCAGGAACAATCTTGTACCTTTCCCTCAGAGGGAAAAATGTTCAGTTTTTGAAGGGGGGAAGGGAGGGATGCCGTTTTTTTTTTTTTTGCATAGGTCTGAAGTGCAGAGGACGTAATGAAAACCAACTGGCAGGCCGTCACTATCTATCTATCCTGCCGCGGGAGTGCACTGACACGGAGAGGAAAAACAGGCCCTCTCCTAATCCAGTCAGGCCCGCACTTCTCCCTTTTCCTCCCTCCCGCCCCTTCTGCTCCGCTCGTCAAATTTTTTTTCTTCGAGGAAAGGCGAGGACGACTCGCGGCTGCGAGGCGAGGTGCGACGTGCGGGCTTGCAATGCAAAATCCCCCTCCCCCCCCCTCAGCCGCTCCCTGGCAAGACTTCAGCTTATTTAACATGCCTTTTTCTTGGACATCCAAACGTGGAGGCCAGAGCTGGTCTGAGAGCGTGAGATCCAAATGAGACAGGTGGGATTTGTGGGTCCCCACCTGGCCGGCCGCGAGGAGAAAGTCCTCTTTGGTTTGGGGGTCAGTTAAACGCGCGGCGGGCTGACTTGGCGGCGGCGCGATAAGACTCTGAAGAGAGCTCATTCACGCCCGCCGCGCCGCCGCGCCGCTCCACACCGCCGCGTTGGCTCTCCTGCAGCTGCACGGTCCCGGGCGGCGCCGAACACCAGCGCGTTTATGCCAGCGTTTCCTCCGCCGGCCTGTCGCGTTCTCCGCGGGGCAGATTTGAAATTTGACAAAAAAAAAAAACAAACAAACAAGAAAACCAGATCGTGAGGAAACTTTCCCGTTCACACATAATGTTTCGTTTTACAAGTTTTAAGCAAATATCCGCAAAATGAAAAAAAAAACCTTCAAACCGCTGAGTTTGCGTTATGTTTCACAAACAAATGATGTGAAAATACCACGCGTTTCGACGCACTCGGATCACGATATGTGGCGTTCTCACTCAGCCGGCGACGTCATCACCGGGAATGTTGACTAAAGCTTCCCCCGCGGCTGCTTGTCAGCGCCACATCGACTTTCTTTTAAAAAAAACAAACAAACCATTTTTCACGACCTCGTGTTGACGCAACACGTGAACCTCATCGGCGTTGACGCCAGCCCTCCTTCAGAATGCCGCACAACGCGTCGCTGGAGTCCGGCGAGCAGTGCAGTCAGCGACTTTTTAAATTCAGTAACGCGGTTGCAGTTGATGACGTTAAAGCCGTCTCAACGCTCTGACGTCACGTGGCGCACTCCCTAAATGACGGACGCGATCGCATCCCCATAGCAACGATGGTGGTGATTTTTGTGGTCCGTGTGCGGCTGCGGGAAAAAAGAAAAAAAAAAAAACCCTCATCGGGAGCAATTCACATCCGAGGAGGCGCTGAGCTGAAAGCCAAAAAAAAACATGCATCTGCAAAGCTAATCGCTAAAGCGCTCAAGGCTAGCTGGCGGAGCAGGAGGGAGTCGCGCCCTCCGACCAGCCGGCGCTTGATGTTACACGTCCAACACAGCCTGACAAGCTGGAAGAACCACACACACACACACATACACACACACACACGCACGCAGGCACACTGATTGACAGGTGTGCTGGCTGTAATTTTTTTGGCCCGTCGTGATGAGAAACGTCAAATCCACTGAATTCCAAAAGTGACTGATGATTTGAGGGCCCGCCGGGGCCGTCGCATCAGTCCACATCAGTCCACATCAGTCCACATCAGTCCTGCGTTTGGATGTCTGACCGGCGGTCGTCGTGGTAACGACGCGACGTCAGATCAAACATCGGGACTGTAGCTTGTGCTGCTGTTGGACTGTGCTGGGTTACACTGAGAGGTGTCCCTAATATTTTGGTCACCCTGAGGCATCCGAGTGGGATGACCAAAAAAAATTTTAGGGACACCTCTCACACCTCTACACAGTGCACTTTCAAAGCATAAGGACATGAAAATGGAACCAAAACTCGCATTCTGAGATTTTTATTTTTATTTTTTTAAATTCTTATTTACATTGTTTTTTTTTTGTTTTGTTTTTTTTAACTTTTTCTTCACAAAAAAACAACAGGACTTTTTCTGGGTGGTGCAGTCCTGGTTATCGTTCTCGGGACTGCAATTTGTGATGCTGTTTAACTGTATTGGGTTAAACAGAGAGGTGTCCCTAATATTTTGGTCACTCACAAATTACAGTCCCAATAACAACCATTCTAATGTGTCAACACCTCTCTCACACACATTCAGTAAAAATTCAACATAAAAATTCTCCTGAGGGGAGAATTGATTGCAGGGCTGTTGCATTAAACTCTATGGTGAACATGCGGTGGTCGTAATGTTATGGCTGATTGGTGTATGTACACATTACATTACATTACATTACATTACACAGAGACACACAATATTATATGAAAATGATACATTCAAATTATACATTTAATTGAAAAATAAAACAATGGGAAAGTAAAATTGTGAAGATAATAATAATAATAAAGAACAAAACTGTAACATTTTGTATGCATACAGCATATAGTATACTGTATGTGCATGAGGCTCTTATGAATACAGTACTGCAAAAAAGACAGATATACAAACAATATAATAGGTTTTTCCTAATTTCCATATATAATAATTAGCCATAACATTAAAACCACTGCATGTTTATGGCTATACTTATTCCATTCTCAGTGTAACCCAGTACAGTTCAACAGCATCACAAATTAACGGCCCCAATAACAATTATTCAAATACACCCACACCTCTCTCACACACATTCAGTAAAAATTCAACATAAAACTCCTCCTGAAGGGAGAATTGATTGCAGGACTGTTGCATTATACTCTATGGTGAACGTGCGGTGGTCGTAATGTTATGGCTGATTGGGTGTATGTTCAAATTAATACGAGAATTCAACCAAATATTGAAGCCAAAGTTACTTTCCCGCTTTTAATTGGTAAAGCAATCCAATTACTCTTGAGGGAAGTAACCAGTAACTAATTACTATGACTCCCAAATGTGGCTGGATCGGAGCTTGACGCTCTGTTCCTCAGTCCCGTCTCACAGAGCAGCGCCTTCTTTGGTATTAAATGAGCGCTGGGAGACTGATTTGTCAGGCTGATGGATGGAGGAGGCGAGCTCGTCCATGAGCGAGCGCTCCATCAGAACCGCACAAACAGAGCCAGGATCCCATTAGGCCGGCGGAGCCGCCGCCCGCCGTCCGCCATTCGCCGTCACGATTTTCAGGAGTAAACACGGCGCAAAGCCACGCGAGAGCCGGAGCCTGGCCGCAACCGACGGACGTGGGGCCGCGACTGCTTTCCGGCCGCTCCGGAGGGGGAACGCGGCGCGCCGCGGCGCAGCTGTGACGCGACTGCTTAAACGTTTGCTAGCACTCCATCTACCCGTTTCCCTAATCATCGGTCATTAGTAACCTCCGACAGGCTCCTCTTATTAACCCGCCCGGGCCGACGGGTAGAAAGCGCCTTTCATTCCCGGCACATTTATTATTGCCTGCTTTAATGAGCACTTCGGACCATCACCTCGGCTCCGTGATTTACAGCGTTCTTAGCGGAGATCAGAGGGGCCCGGGACTGTTGCGCGCCTGCGAGGCCGGCAGCCTTTCCTGACACCCCGGGCCGGGCCCGGGCACCGAGGGAGGGCGTGGGGGGGTGGGGGGGCGCAGCTGGGCCCAACATGGGGAGAGGTGTGAACTCGCTGGGCTTAATGAGCTGATGGGAGAGGCGGATTACTAAAAGTGGAGGGGCAGGAGGTGATGGGGTCAGAGGTGATGGGACCGGGGCCAGAGAGGCTGTTCTTAATATCCACCAGCCAGATTAGAACAGAGGAGATTAACTCCGTCGGTGTGTGTAGTCCCTGAGAATTCCCTCAAAAACCAGAGTCGCGGTGTGACTGGACCCCCGACGGGAACTGAGGTCAGCTTGGTTTTTCTGATCAAACATCAGAGGGATTTTACTGTATCTATCGCCACTTCTCCAGCAGCAGTTCTCTACTCTACTCCACTCTACTCTACTCCACTCTACTCTACTCCACTCTACTGCGCCACTTGGCTCTTCTGTGGCATCGGGTACTTTTCTGTGGGTCGTTTTCCATAAGAAGACAGAGCCACCTCAGTGAGTCTGGTCGTCACAGCGGCGCCACACGAGACTACTGTCGCGTCATCTTTGTGGTTGCCATTTTTGAAAGTAAAAAAAAAAAAAAAAAAAATTAGCTACATTGTATTATAGTTGAGGTGTTTAAGAACGGCGGGCACGGGTCCGCGCCGCTCGGTATTTCATGTGTGTGATGGTTCCTCTGACCAATCTTTGGTCTGCGGTGTCTCCACGTGACCTTTTAGTTCCTCATCGTACCTGTTCGGCCTTTTTATTGTTAAAAAAAAGGTGGTAAAAGTAGTACCTGGTACTTTTTTTCTTGATGGAAAACCTAAAGAGGCGAGTAGAGTAGAATAGAGAAGAGTAGTACCATGTGGTTGAAAAGCGCCACATGGCAGCTCGCCGCTAGCGACCACACCACGCAGAATAAATATACCCATATGACCACGAATTGTCAAACGGCGCATGTTTGTAGACAGATGGTTTTTTTTTTTATCTAAGTGAGTAAAACACCAAATTAATGACGTAATCGCGGCCAAGGAGAAACAGACGATTCATGCACGCTTTATTTGAACGACCTGAACGGTGACAAAATCGCAGAATCCCGACTCCTTGAGGGAAACGTCGGACTCTTAAGCCGCGAAGCTCTCCGCCGTGTTCGTTGGCGCGTTGGCACTGTTTCCCTGGCAACGGCTAGCGGGAGACAAGTTGTTTTTTGTTTTTTTGTGGAGATCCGTTTATCGTTAACGTTCCTATGATTCCGGTGCAGTTGTGACTACAGGCGCCGGAAGCCTGGTGCTGTTGTCCGGCCTGCCTCATTAGGACCTCCGGCTCTGGGGCGGGGCGGGGCGGGGGGCGGGGCTCCAGCCTGGGAGAGTAAATG
>CAAKHG010043503.1:0-16981 GCA_901007715.1 Dactylopterus volitans
CATACATACATACATACATACATACATACATACATACATACATACATACATACATACATACATATATGGTATATAAGCCCATACATACATACATACATACATACATACATACATACATACATACATACATACATACATACATACATACATACATACATACATACATGGTATATAAGCCCATATATACTTACATACATATCCACATACACACTTATATATATACAAATCCACACATGTACATATACATCTGTTTACATACATATGAATACTCATATTACTTTTAATTATTATGCTTAGTGTGCTTAATAGACACAGCCTTAATGATCGTTTAGATTAAATTATTCTGTTTGTTTTAGATGTGCAATTTGGTAATTTATTCCATTTGAATACTTTCCTTTGTATAAAACTGTCCTTTGGATTGAATTGGGGTTCATCTGATTTGGGGTTCAGCTCATTTTACTGCTCCTCCAGGAAGAGCAAAAATAAGCTTAAGTGTGTTTATGCTTATGAATGCTATGCTTTCTTTGGAAGTTGTTTTGACAGTTGGACATTCACAAAGAAATTAGTACAGTTGTCTGGGCTGCACTTGAATATTCTGGTGCGCTATAACAGTATTAGACTATACTTCGTTCAATGACTTTTCAGGAGCAGTTTTTCTACCATTACACATGGTTGTAAATCACATGTAAAATATGCGTGGGATATTATATAAAACCGCAATACAAGTAAATCACCACTTGCTTGACACATTTGATAAACCAGTTATGCTTGATAAAGGCAAAATTGGTGCAAATTATCATTGACAAGTTTTACTTTGTCTGCTGATCTTAATTCTGAAACCTTAAAATCACCTCTGCCTCCTCATTTCACATCTTGATGTTTGGCTTATTACTATTAAAAAATTCCCAGAGTGCAAATTCTGCCCTGTGATATATGACGGTTATATTTCCACTGAAACTATTCAAAATGTGCATTCTGGAGGGAGCCATCAAACAGCTGCACAGAGTCGTACCCTGACGTCTGAGAAAAGTTGAGGGTCAGCTGATTGTCTGCGCTTGAGCTGATTTGAAGCGTAGACAGCCACCCCAGCACTCGCTCAAAGTTGCTGCTCGACTTCTTGTTGTCTGTCAAATGCTCGTCAATAGATGGCGCTAGATGGACTCTGCTCACTGTAGGTGAAGACAAGTTCATAATAAAAAAGTGATGGTCATAGCAAGTTAAAGCATCAAAGTGGGAAAAAAAAGTCTAAAACATTACAATGCAAAAATAACAATATAGAACATTGTAAACAGTGATTAAACAATCAAATCTCACGTACACTCAGGGAGTAAGAAGTCCTTGCTGCTCCGAAGAACGTCTGTGGATCTCAGAATTTCCTGATTCAGCTTTTCAATTTCCTGGTTGATTTTTGCGTCTATGCTTCCTTTCCTCTCCTTGTCATCCTTTCTCATTTGACCAATTCCTTTGGCTTTGATTTTGGGCAAGTCAGCAACTAACAAATGATAATCACAACAAAATTATGATTTTTTTCTGTGAAAAAAAAATCCTAAATTTCATCCCGTAGCAGCGTAACACTCACCTAGTAATTTGGATTTGTGGCTCGTCACGCTTCCCCTGATGTCTCCTTGAAGTTCGAGGAGCTTTTGCTTGAAGCCAATCATCAGCTCCAGCTCTCTCCTCCTGTACTCCTGCTCCAGGCTTTGCTTCAGCACATATTGGAGTTGGCGCTTCCTGAACTTCTCTTGAATTCTCAGGTGGACGTCATTCCTGTCAGGACAGAAGAGCCGGCCGCTGTTGGCAGCCACCGATTCTTCTATCTTTTCAAAGAGCTCTGTAACCTGCCACCTGTCCGATTTCTTCATGTTGTTCAGGCCATGGTATTTGTTCTCACACTTGTTAACCAGCCAGCGTAGAGCGCTGTGCTCCCTCTCGATGTGCTCCTCTATGGACTTATCTGCCAGCTTGTCTACGTACGTGAACAGAACCATGGTGTGTTTCCAAACACTGGCGTCTAAGAGGTTCATGTACTCCTCCAGAGCGGCCCGCTGGGCATCTCTGAACGTCAGGTCCAAGGGAACTACCAGCAGAACCGCGTGAACCCCTAAAGAGCTCAGCGTCAAACCTCGAGCGATCTCTTTGTCCAGCTCCTCAGTGCAGCGGGAGGACTCCCTCCACCAGCCCGGGGTGTCAATCACCGTGACCAGTCTGCCAGCAGCTCGCGCCTCCCCCACCTGACAGGTCTCATTCTGACATGTGGCAAACACCTCTTTGCACAGGAGGGTGTTCCCGGATGCACTCTTTCCACTGGTCTTTTGGCCAAGCAGCGCAATCCTCAACTCGTCCAGCTTGTCTCTGGAACCTAAGAGGAAGGTAGCAGTCATTACAAGGTGCGTGCTGCATCCCAGTAGCCCCTCAGTACAGGACAACTCAGACTTTTGTCATGGCTCGTCTTTGAAATGGACTCTGATATACTGATTTTAAGTATATTGTGGCATTTTTGGAATAACAAAGCTACAGCTCAGACAATTGCAAGCATAAAGCACGGGTGACCCATAAGTGTCATCTTCCAGTTAAAAGAGGCCCAAAATTAGCTTTAATCCTGCTTGATTTGATTTACTGGCACACAAACACACCCTTGAGGGGCTAAACTGCCAGACCGGAAACCAACATGAGCGTTAGCGGAAGCACACTCAATTTAAATATAAAGACCAGCTATAAATAATGTCAAAAAATGCCCAATGCCAAAATCTTGAGGCAAATTAATGCTTTAGTCTGTACAGTATGAACCAGGGGTGTGCAACATTTTTTTTCAGAGACTAACCAAAGGACGAGAATTTTCTTGTCTTTACTGCAATGATAAGTTTGTGGCATAGTTAGCCTGCTTGATCAAAAGATGTGTCATGCCTTTGCAAACGTCCTCTCTTGGTTAAAAACAACATTCATTGTCAATTTTTTATCTTGATTCCGTAATCACAACATTAATCATTAACCAGAACTTGTGTCAGGCTTTTGTCTGTTGGAACTAAAGTAGCAATACAGACTGATTGCCGTTATTCTCCTTAAGATTCATTGACATAAAGCTGACTTTTAGTGACTTTTGGAAAGAGTGTTTTCTTTTCCCTGGAGGACGCTGGGGGCCAGATGGAGATGCCACATGGGTCGGTTCTGGCCATGGGGCCCATGTGTGGCAGACCTGGGATTAGCTAAAGTTGGCTAGCAATATTTGGATTCAAAAACATGAGTGTTTTGCTGTCACTTATAGTTCTAACAGAAAGCATCATATGTATCCCATGTATCGGTACCGGGTAACTTACTTACAAACATACATCGAGTACATAGAATGCATCGCCTCTAATAGACTTGATTTACCAGATTGGTATTGTCGTAATTCTATGGTAATATTGTACAATGGAGTCGGATGGAATTGATGTTACATGACTCTGAACTATACCTTTGAGTGATCGTCTCGTGGCTTCGACTTGGCTTCGCCTCAGTCTTGCACCTTCCTCCACTCGTCTTCCTCTCTCCTCAATGGCTAGTAAGATCTGCGCATCTGGCTCAAAATGCTCCCATCCATTTGCTGCTACAGTCTCAGTGATTTTCTCCAGCAGCTCTGCGACTTGAGTGCCATTATCTGCATTCTTGTTATCGAGGACATGATATCTGTTGCCACATCGCTCCACCAGAGACTGCAGGGCCACCCCCTCCCCCTCGATGTACTCCTCTATGGTGTGTGCCCCCAGCCAGTCTCCCCTGGAGAAAACCACAATGGTGTGTCTCCACACGCCTTCGCCGAGAAGCTCCATGTGTGTTGTGACTGCATCCAAGTGTTTGGCATTGAAGGCGGCGTCTGCGTCTATCACCAGCAGGAAAGCGTGGGGTCCGGGGGGGCACAGGAACATGCTGCGCATCACTTCCTCTTTGATGGCTTCTGGAGTGTCACACATGGGGAAGCTTCTCCACCAACCTGGCGTGTCAACTAGAGTTATTTCAGTTTTACCCACAAAACCCCGCTGGGCCACCGAGTGCGCTGTTCTTTTTCCATCCTCTTGCTCTTTGATCCCTAAAATGGCGTTGCCTACTGAGGTTTTCCCGACGCTCCGACTTCCAAGGAGAATCATCTGAAGTTTTCTGATGGGTTGAAATTCTTCTGTTATCACATGAAACAAAGGTTGATTAGTCACAAATCTCACGGCGGTTCATTCGTGCTGTTGGTCTTATGCTATTGTAATGTGTTATCTCTCTAAACTTAACCTGTATGCTCAACCTGAGCTTTTGTACATAATATAATAATCAACAAACAAGAAAAAAAAATCATGTATTAGCAAGCTTTAGAACTGCTGATTGGAGGATTTAAATATACCCCGACAGTTGTAAAGTTTCAACATCCTACTCTGGTATTTCCCACATTGTTGAACTATTCCTTCCCACATGAGACAGGGTGTGTTTGAGTGCACCCACTTTCACGCTCCTCTGGAACGAGTGTTTTCATGCGCCATCTTTGCTCCTCGGCCCTCCTGCGCCTCGTTTCTGCCCTTTCAGCCACCCGCTGTTGCTTCTCTCGAATGGTGTGAAACGTCTGCTCGTCCAGCTCATAGCAGCCGCCGCCATTGTGCCGCGTCATCCCGTCTATCTTCTCCAGCAGCAGCGTGACCTGAGCTGAGTCACTTCTGTTCTTGTTCTTGAACACGTGGTACCTGTTCTGGCAACGTTCCACCAACCACTTGAGAGCGTCTCCCTCACTCTCAATGTGCTGCTCGATGGTCTTCTCCCCGAGGAAATCGCCACAAGTGAACAGCACCATGCTGTGTCGCCAAGCCTGCTCGCCCAGCAGCTTCATGTGCTCTTCCACTCGCCTCCTCTGCTCCGCAGAGAAAGCAGAATCGATGGGAATAACCAGGAGAAAAGCATTTGGCCCCGGCGGACACCTGGACGCGTTGAGTTTAAATCTTAGCTTGTCTCCTTCTGGGATCTCTCTGAGGGAGAGGGCGCTGTTCCATCCAGAAGTATCCACCACAGTGAGCTTCCGGCCCTCGACCACCTCATGTCTCACTTCACACTGAGATGTCCGCGTTCGGCCACATTCAAACCTTTCTTTTCTCAGTATGGTGTTGCCGGAAGAGCTTTTGCCAGCCCATCTTCCACCAATCAGGATGAGTCTGGTCTCTTTCTCCCCTGCAAGACAATGCAAACCTTTATAGCCTCAGTGAATTTTTTAGGAGACAATGTGCGCCAGTTAAGACTGAGAGTAAGCTCAAAGGTGATGTCTATAAAGTGACATTGAGGCTGACAGCTTCTGCTGTGTGTTGATATTGTATTTAACAATGATCAAGCTGGTAGATCAGCAGATCTGAAGAGGACGTAATCCGCTCGCCATTAAGGTTATGACAAGATGACAAGATGAACACCTAAACACACTACTTCTTCATGCTGCTCTCGCAAACAATTTCTTGTGTGCAATACCGTCTAGTCTCTTTTCTGTAACACTGTTTTCTGCGCAATACTTGTTTTTGTTTATTTATTTAAATTTTTTTCGTCGATTTTTGTAAAATTCCGTTCTTCCGTGTGTGCATGTCGGAATGACATGACAAATAAGCACCTTGAGCCTTGAACCTGCCTGTGCTGCTTTAGATGACAGGTGCTGCTATAAAAGTCTCCTTACTCAAAGGGTGTGAGGTTGTGAAGAAACAGCAACGTGAGACAAAATCAAAGACAGTAAAACATTTTTAGAACGACCCTGAACCGCCACAGCGAAATAAGAAGACGCTAGAGGGAGAAAAGATAAACGAAATCAAATGTGATGCATCACCTGAAACAAGAGAACTGATCAGCTCCGTTGCTTTTGGAGTGTAATTGGTGTTAGCAAAAAAAATAGCAAAGTTGTCAGCACTCACGAATATGTTATTAATACCACTACAGCGTCCCTTCATATCTTGACCTTATTCTCTGGAACAATCTGAGCCGACTGTGTTGCTTGTCCTCTTCTGTTTTGTGTGCTTTTATAGGGTTTTTACAAGTGACGTGTGCTATCATTTCTTAAAAGTATATGAACAGGCTTTCTATTATTTTGAATGAGACTGATTTTTTTTCAGTTCAGTTTGTTTGATATTTAACCAGCGTTTCATTTATTTTTTTCGCAGTTCTGGTGTTTTTCTTCTCAAGTTTTGTGTTGGCTTTGCCATTGTGATTCTAACTTTTATTTTTTTTAAATGCAAAATTATAAATAGTTTATAATTATTGTTATGATAATGATGATGGTGATTGTGATTATTGTTATTATTATTAATGATAACAATAGGTTTAATACAATAGTTTTTTTTTTTTGTTTATTTATTTGTTTGTTTACTAATCACCACTGCTTCCACTGCAATGCCCTATAATGTATTTCCTCAGCTGCTGTGAGTTTTAGAGGTGTTACATACGTACACTTGTGGCGGGAGGATTTGTAAAGGAAACTATGCAACAACCCAAGCAACTATAAAAAAGGACCAAAGGTACAAGAAAGACTTGTAGTCTGTCACGCACTGCAACCAAATACTCCTTTGTCTTCTTTTTTCCTCTTTGACTAGTTTCATGTTCACGGGCTACAGCCTGGTTAAAAATAGATTTCAGTTAGTCATTTGGACTTTTTTTTTTTTTTTGCAGAGACTGTTGACTTGTTTTAGTTCTCGTCATCGCTGTGGAGGGTCCTTGAAAGCAATGATGGGAAGGATGTGTTTACCACTGTACTAAAAATGCGGTCTAACTGGTTTCTACTTAGCGACAGTTTGATCTTTCTTTTTGATTGCATTACTCTCGGTTTCCCCTGATAGAGATGTGTATGTGGCTTTGCAACACACTATACAGCCCATTAATGTTATAAAGATTTAGCTGTTTTTAGTAAGATGATATATTGCAATCTGGTCTACGTAAATCATCTTTGCAGAAACATTTGATTCACTGCAACTCAAAAGCTGAACAGCTGCCAATTGTCACTGAAAGGTGCCGCTTGGTAAACTTACCAAAATTGTTTTCCATTTTTTCTAGTCTTTTCATTGCCAGGCCCTTGCCAAGTGAAGCAAGCCTGCAAGAGCCCTGCAGAGGTCCGTGCGGACGAGTGCCCTAAGGTAAATGTATTTGAAGAAAACAAGCACACAGCGATATTCCGCCAGTCTGTTTGTCCTGAACGACTGCCTCCCGACTGCCTTTGGTGAGATTTCAAATGTATCTGAGGAATCCGAGGGAGTTCCAACAAACAAAGCTGTCTGCATAATAACCGGAGGGTGTGCCAACCACGCTGTCTGACTGGTTTTGTAAGTCATGCAATGGGGCCTTCAGCACCGTTCAAAATGCATTGCTGGCATGGCAACCTCCCTTTCACATACACTGACCTTCCATGCAATACAGTTTGGAATATCAGTGTCATTTGATCACTTTTTAAACGAATCAATTAAAAAGTAGTTACAGTTCGTACAAACATTTTGATCTTGACAAACTAAGAGTATATTAAATTTTCAGATAATTGTTTTGATCATTTGATAAAGGGAAGCAATCTCCATTCATTTTGTGTTATGTTTCTTTGTTTGTATGAAGTACTTCACTAAGGGGGTGGAAAGTGATGTGCCAGCATGTTGGAATAGGTGATTGAATATTGACAATAATCACATGCACACATGCACACCCCTATTCTGTTCCCAGGTGACTGATTGCCCTCTTGTCTCTCTGACATTTCCAGCTGGCAATGTGTGTAATACTGTGCACATTTGTGTGTACTGCATGTTCTTTTTTTTAATGTATCTTAAAATAAGCGCTTGCTTACAATCTGTAGTTTTCTGTCGTACTTTAGGTGTCCTGTTTCTACTGTGCAGAATTCTGTTTGCCTGTGCGTCCACACATGCGTAAAATGTTAAAAAGGAATAATTCATTTCTTTCCGGGTCATGTGTTGATATGGCAGCATGTCAAAAACCAATGTTTGCTTAGTTCTCAGCGTTAATGGGAAAATTTAGTTGTAACAACATACTATAATGAATTTACTTTATAGTAATAAGTTGGAATGCGACGTCCGTAGCATCGCTCCTGTGGCAGGCATAGTAGCTGCACATCGCATCCTCTTTGATGTCCCAAGGAGAGCTTAACAAGTTTCAACACTACTTTAGAGTTCAGTTTTACCTAAAAAATTAAAAAACCCTGCTCGGGTCACCAAGTGTGCCTTTCTGTTTATTGCCTTCTTGCTCTTTAGTCAAAAAGTGATGGTCCCTGCTCATTTTACCCAACATTTTGACGTCCAAAAAAGGATCAGCCATAGTTGACATGGTTAGGAGGCAACGTTAGTCAGAAGCAATGACTACCCCCACCCCCTAACCTTTGGCCTTGGACCAGTGTATTATTTGCATCTGCTAAAATTAAGATAGAGAGCAAAGGGAGCCTTGAAATGTTTAACAGTAAACATACAGTAGCATGTACGTATGCATTTAGAGTATACAGTATATGTACTGTATAATACAATAAGAGGACCAATACAAATATATTCAATCTTTCAACTTTATCAACTGATTATCACTTAATCTGACTTAAAGCAGGAAATAGGAACCAAATAGAGGACAAATGTGGTAAGGGTTGTTCCAGGAAAACTGTACAGGAAGTATTTGAGTAATTGAAAATAATCGCCTTTGCTCAGCCAAATGAAATCAGCTGTCTCCCACTTCCTGCTGCTGATGTTCCTCATAGCTCAGCATGATGCCTGGCTGGATCATTTTCTCCATTTCCACAAGGGGACAAAGAACAACGTGATAGTTTCTGTTACAATTTTTGGGCGAAATGTGATTAAATAGATAATGTCAGTTTTCACCAAAACATCATCGCTGTCAATATTTATTCAAGAGACTGGATTGGAGGATTAACGGTATCATGACACAATCACAAAGCTGTGCAATATGAGTCGAATGGTCCCAAACAAAGGCAAAAAAAAGAAAAAAGATTAGGCCAACTGAAAGCCTAGAGCATATTGAGATGGCTGAAATAAAATATATAGATTTAGAGCGTTAGGCCCTGTGGTCCAAAGTTACAAACTGAGCAAAACAGCAAATGTTTCATAAATGATGCCCCCAGGAACCAGTCAAATTGTAGTTAACATGCATGTCCGTCCATAATACATAGTAGTAGTGACGTCATTGAATGAATTGTATTAACTATATTAAAAGTGCAAAAATGTCATCACCTGATCATTTCATTACGCAGTTGTCTAAAATTCCATAATAGGCATATGACTTGTGCTTTGTTGTACTTTGTGATACCACAATGACGTTGACCTGTGACCAGTGAACATCAAAATCTAGATCTGCGCTAAATCTAACAAAAAATATATATATATATCCTCGAGGTAAACCTGAGATATTCTATTCACAAGAGTGATACATGTTACTCACAGTGAAGTTGATCTGTGGCGTTTGCAGACAAAAATGCCATTTAGTCCTTTTAGAATTCTTTTCGTGAGATGTTGTCATAATCAGCAGATGACACAGACAGTGACGGCCAAAAGTGTGCTGCACCCTTGACCTTTAAGACAGACAGACAAGACAGACAGACAGACAGACAGACAGACAGACAGACAGACAGACAGACAGACAGGCAGGCAACCTGAAAACACAACGCTCCCAGCCTCGGCTGTTGCCAGTGCAGAGGCACAAAAACAGGCATGCACGGATGTTTCTCTTATCTGGTGAGCGTGCAGAGCCTCGAAATATCTGCAGCGGGGCAACAAAGAGCTGCTGCAGCATTCAGCAAAGCAGTCAGACACGTTGGCTCATTTCATAAGTGCTGCAAAAGAAGTTGCGTAAAGAATAACGCATAAGGTAACATAGTGTATGTAAGACAGCTGGATATGGACCCATGCAGGGTTACAGCTGCATTGATGTATGTTTTATTGCTGACAGTTTTGGCCTGAAAACAAGAACAGTGGAAGGAACTTTTGCTTTGGCATGAGAGGTCAAAGCTCACACGTCGACACCAGACGCCATTCTTTAATCGAGTGTCTTGAACTCTCTGTGGGTCACTCTGGGGGTGTTTTTGCAAAAGGCAGCAGATGTTGCGTCAGCCTGTGTTGTTACCCTGAAGGACTGTCATTAATTTCAATCTGTGCTCCAACCAGAATCCACGCGGAGAGGTGGCAAAAGATTCCTCGTAAAAATTCCTCTTAAACTTGCCAGTCATTTTCCTGCATTATTTTGGCAGGGTGACTGTGTCTGCATGCATCATTTAGATGGCCCTAGATGATCGTGTCTTAGTACTTTCTTTTTTCTCATCATACTCTGCACACAAACCTAAAGCATGCTGCTCATTATAAGAGGTCCTGCAGTTAAATCCTCAAGGACAAAGAACACAAATAAGATTAAGAGCATTATCAGAAACTCGTGGTTTGCTCCTCACAATAATGGAAACAATTTAATTAGGTTCCTTCTAGAAACTGCAAGTAAAATGCACTTTGGAATGAAAACAAAAAAAAAATGCATGTGGTAGGCATAAGTATTAATTTTACAATAATGCACTTCATTTAAATAATACAACACAGTATATTCAAAGATGCGTCAGGGCGCCAGAGTTTCCTGACAGACAAAGTATAATGGCTTATTCGAATCATAAATTAGCATTCTGTGGATTGTGAAATTATAAATCAGTCTTTCCATCAGAAAGTGGAATAGAAAAAAAAAAAAAAAAAGAAAATGCAATAGATTATAGTGTGCTTGCAGTTTGTGGACAGATACTGAATGACTAGTTTAGCAAAGGCTGGACTGTGATGGCAGGCGAGATGCAGAGCCTGCAGGGTGACGCTGGGGTCGGGTCAGCTGAGCAGCGCAGCCGCGGAACAGAAGGCAAAAGCACGGCAGCAGCCAGACACAAACACTGGCGCAGCTGCTCGTGGTAATGAGTAGGAGGCAGCGCGCTTAGATTATCTGTCCGAAATAAACGGCGCAGTTTGCTCCATCTTGTTTTCTCTCAACGCTCCAGCGAGGGGGGGGGGGACCCTCATGTGCTGGGGTGCTGCTGTTTATCCAGCAGATTGGACATCTCCATCCAGGACAGGTCCCACTGCACTTCTGTCACATCCTGCTTGGTTGCAGGAAGGCCCGCCGCAGCTGCTGTCTCCACGGTGGAACCTCTCCAGCAGGTACGGGTGCAAAACATCTGGTACCTTCACATGGATGCGATATCAGTGAAGCGGTTCCGCGACCGAGGAGCCCTTAAGTGGCCAGAAAGGGGAAAAAATATACAGAGGCCACATTTTACTGCATTTACCGCTGCATGTTTGCTGTTATTTGACAAGTTTCAGTTGGTTCATTTGGAACCGCATATTGGTTGATCTGTAACTACATTGGTTGGAACTACGTTTTGACTCCTTTGTGACCAAGTTTCGAATTATTTGTAATTACATTTGCTCAATCTCACAACTGAGCTTTTGGCTCGTTTGTAATTAAGTTTTGAATCATCCGCAGGTGTGTTTTGATTAATTTGCAACAATGTTGTGATTAGCTTTAGCTACTTTTTGATTAATTTGCAACCACATTTGATTAATTTGCAACTATGTTTTGATTCATTTGCAACTATCTGAATTTTGATCAATTTTTTTTTGCCATGTGCCGAGACCAGCCTTTTCCCCCCAAAAACATGTGGTGCGCGGCGTTTTCTAAAATCGGAAACATGTTTACAGATTGAAATTTCCAGGATCAACCGAACAATTAATCAGAATGTGAGAATTAGTGGTACGTTGTCTGCACAAAACAGCATTTCAATCGTTCAGTGCAGTAAAACCTGGCCTCAGTATATTTCTTTATTCCCTTTGCCCACACTCCACTGTTTGAGAATGAAGGCCTGGAAATTTTGCAGAATCTACTGACCTGTGTTGATGAATCAGCCAAGCAGCCACACAAATGAACAACAGAAGCACAATCCCACATGAAGCCACAATCCATTTCCAGGAGCCTGTTGACAAGGACAAAACAGATTCAGTTTCACTTAGGAACAAAGTTGTTTGACATTTTAATTAGCTGCTATTTTTATTTCACTTTGACTTTTTGTTTTCTGACTTTCGGTTTGGTTTTAGATAAACTTCCGCACAGTCATTTAAGCTTGTTTGCTGCTTTCTGTTTTGTTGGGTAAAAATGAATGAACAAATCATTCAGGAGGACCTACTAATTATTCAATTTATATTTGTGACATGCTTGTAGAGTATTTAGGTTATTAGTCATTTGGTTTATTTATGAGCCACAAAGACAAAAACGAAGAAATTGTTACCATTAGTTTTATAAACACAATACAATGTTAGTTGTTTTTGTTTTGGTTTTTTTGGCAAAACTTGGTGGGGGTTAATGATTTATGAGCTACTAATGGTGTCTTTAAAGCGGAAGACGAATGAATGAATGAATGAATGAATGAATGAATGAATGAATGAATGAATGAATGAATAATGGTGTCTTTAGCTATAACCCATAACGTTTTTAAAAATGTTGACCGATTAGAAAGTGTCATTGTTCTCTTTACCTCTTATCACTGAATGTTCAATACAAAATGACGTATAGTCATTGGTTTACCCTGATTGGCGGCAGCTTTCCCTTCTGCCGATGTTGAATTGCCTGAAATACAAGGGGGGGAAAAAAACAAGTGATCCTCTTTGAGTGATGAAATGACATCAAAATGATGAATAATATCTTACGTCTCACTGATAACCAGCTCTCAGGGCTCTCCATCTTTCTGTCCCGGGAGGCACATTTGTAGAAGCCCTCGTCTGCCTCCGTCACATTCTCAATGGTCATCTTTATTTTTCCTTCTGCGCTAGTCAGACTGTTAGTGAGGATTTCTGCGCCGTTTTTCAAGAAGACCGTTTCACTGTGATTGCCCGTCCAGTACAGACAGGACAAGACCACCGCGTCACCCTCTGACACAGCGAAGGCGGGACTCCTCAAGAGGATGGTGCCATCTGTGGGACAAAGATATTAAACGTGATAAACAGACACTTCTCGTTATCACGTTGGCTTCAGATACATTCCTCAATTCCTTTAAACCGAGACGCAACATCTGTCTGAGCTCTCTCTGTGGCGTCTTCACTTGTTTGTCCTGTCACTTTACATCACCATAACACAAGACTCACAGCTTACTGTGATGTTGACGGCGTCGCTGCGGCCCTCCGCGCACTCGCACCAGTAGAGTCCGCTGTGCCGGCGGGCGGCGGTAAAGACACACGTGTGAGATTTGTCCCGGCTAACAGCACCCCCTGGCGGCGAACAGTGGTCCGTCTGGAAGACCGAGGTCCTTGTTCGACGCTCCTGAGAGAACTGCTTCAGCACCCAGCCCGAGGAGTTCTTCTGAGAAGCGGGACACCGCACGGCGAAGGTCTCCCCTCTGAAGATGTGCCGGCTGCTGGGAGTCAGAGTCAGTGCGGGAGGCGGCAGCTCTGGGGGTGAGAAGACGGACAGAAACACAGAGAGGAGAAGACAGTGAGAAGTTGTTAAACACTGCAGCAGGTCTGACTTGACACTTGACTCATGCCACTGATGACTGTAACCGCACAGTCTGTACGCCTGGCTTCAGACTAATGAGTCACATCAGCATGGAATAGGCACGACTACCATTATTATCACACTGCTGTGTTAATATTGCAATGACAGTCACTCTGGCAGATGGTAAGGTGTAAAAATGCTACTTGACCCCTGGATAAATCTGATTTTTATGTTGTGCAAATTACTATTAGAATTATCACCTATTTTTGCTGGAATGCTTAAATTTATTTTGAAAGACGTTTCATGGCATAGTGTTAAAGGAACAGTAGTTGGATGATCTGCCCAGAACGTTTTATGTGCTATTCAGTGAGCCAAAGTTAAAGACAGAAATGTTAATGATATAGTTTCAGCGCAGCAATCAGACTCAAATAAATTGCATGAATAATGAATGAGTGATATATCCTCCTACAGCGATGCAAAGCTTAACGGGGGAATATTCTCTTTAATCATGATCGACAGCTTTTACACACCGCGGGACGAAGGTTGCTGCTTGCCAGTCAGCCGGAATAGATTGGCATCATTGCATCTAAATTTAGAGGTCATGCTCAGTTTAAAGTAGCCGCAGATTGGCGGCGCTTGGCCATTTGTTGTGGACCGCGCAGAATGACCTTCCCACCCTCGTGAGTTGCCTCGTGCGTGTAGCAACAACCTGACAGCATGTTGCGGGGCTGCTAATACACACCTGACACACTCAGCGTAGCCGGCAGGCTGAGGAGCGACACGTTGCTGTCCCTCCGCTCAGCTTGGCACCAGTAGCTGCCCGCATCCGCCCTTGTTACCCCGGTGATGGAGTAGCTGTCACCCGAGACCAGGTGCCTGGGGCTGGGGGTCCGCGCCGTGTGTGGTCTGTTTCTGAACCACCGGTAGCGCCACACAAAACTGGAGTTTGCCTCCACTGTGCACTGCAGTGACACACACTCGCCGAGGTAGATGTTTGACCCCGGGGGCCACACAGACACACTGACCTTCAAAACCTCTGCAGGAAAGCAGAGACTGTTTGTTACAGTTGTTTGATTTCAGTGTTCAAAAAAAAAAACTATTGTGTAAGGTAGCCTTGTTTTTGTGTGTATGGCCTTTGCAAGTACCTTTAGAAGTAGCAAGCTGGACAACCAATGCTGCTCCACCTGAAGATATTTTACAGAAACACGTTGAAAACACACAAATACGTCCGCTCATGCTATCGTTGGAATACATTTATGCAGTTTTTCTCTGGCAGTGAGAAAAACTGCACCACAGGCAGCCACGCTCCCACATGGCAGAACTGATGGCTTTGGTTTTGAATCTAACAAAGACGATTTAAAGTTCAACAAAAAAAAAAAAATCAAATCAAAATGTGAATTTTTGCAGATGGATTTAATCCCTAACTGTTCTGAGATTTTGCTACGAGATGAACCACCCAAGCTGCATTCTTGCACGTATCTCTCTCTCTCACACACACACACACACACGCACTGCCACAGAGCACTGCCACACAGCGTGGCAGAAAAGAGCTTCCTATTCCCTAATGAGTCTGTTCAGACTGTTATCATCCCCATGGGAACCGAAGGAATCTGCACATATTAGCTGTTTTTACTCGTCAGACCGTGCACTGTAGTGCAGCATGGTACTTTGGAACATTACTCATGGCTGTTAAGGATGCGGTATTCCTTCGGTTTGGCAGCGCTCACCCAAACACTTACATTAACCCAATCCGGATTTGGAAGCTCGCAAGCTGAGCGACCCGGTCGGATTCATCACCCTGCACACCGAACCAAACCGGTGCAAGTTAGCTGAATGAAGATGTCCACCAATAGTGGAAAAGTCCCACCAGCCACACAGGCTAGTCTGAAAGAATTTCGGGTGTGTGTTATCTGTGCTACTCACCCAGCAGCGACGAGATCAGGATGAGGTTCATTCTGTGGAGCAACACCTTCCTGATGCTTTACAAAAACCAAAAAAGAAATAAGATCCGGGGTTCCAAGACTTGAACATACGTCTATTTTTAGTCAAATGTTGGTTTTCGCAGCAATTTTTTATTTATTCTTGAGCCCAAGAGGTCTGCAACAGAAGTATATTTGTGAGGGGAGGGCCGACCGCCTATCACAGCACACCCCAGACACAGATGCTCATCTTGGAATTTCCTTCCTCTGTCATCCAGTTAACAGGCGGAGCCATCAGACCACAGCAGCAGACATAAGCTAATTTATAATTAACGGGCCATTTCAAACTTTCTTTTTTCCTGCTTTCCTGACGTCATTGGCATTGAGGGACACAATGAATGAAGGCCCCTGACCCCCCTTCGGTGTTTTATTCCTGTCCCAAACAACGAGGCGTTTGCCATCCCGTCCCGCACGGTCACATTTGAATTTATAGATCCCTACTTATGCAGGCTGCTATTTGCTTTCGCTTGTTTGCCACCATTCAACTCGACCTTTCTCTCCCCGGTCCAGCACTTCCTCGCGTTCACGCTTTATTTCCTCTTTTGATGAGAAGGCATTTTATTCAATTGAGTCCATTTAACTGCAAACGGATTTGGTCAGTGCAGTGATGGAAACCATGACCTCCCAGTGCATATTTCTTCATTCATTCATCCATTCATTCATTCATTCATTCATTCATTCATGTATCTGTCTCATGTCTACTGTTGACAGTGAACCTGTCAACTTTTTTGAGCCAAGCCGTGTTTTCCCACAGTGCGCATGCTCTCAGGTTCTCACAGGTAACTTAACTCCAGCCGCCTCATTATCCCTCGCTGATCCCGGCCCTCCCCCCACCCTCGCCAACCCCTCCATCCTCCTGCCCCTCCCTCCCACCTCCCGCGCTCCACATCCAGGCTCCCATCATCCACAGGGTTTCTTCCAGGAAGCGCGTCGGGCTGTCGGATGCTCTGCTGGGATGCCTGGAAGAGAGACCATCGTTTTTGTCCGTTTCTGAGGGAGACAGAGAGCGACAGCGCCAGTGGGGAGGAGAAGAGGAAGAGGAGGAGGAGGAGGAGGAGAAGGAGGAGGAGGAGTGGCGGTAGGAGAGAGGAGCAGACATGGCTACTAAAGAATTCCCTGCGTTTGGGTTCGTGAGTGTGAGCAAGGATATCACAGGTGGGTTTTCAGGCGGCCGCTTCTCTTGTTTTGTCCCCCCGTCTTGTTGCGGGCTGCAGCCGCGCTCGTCCCTGCCGCGCGCGCGCGCGCGTGTGTGTGTGCATGCGTGTATGCGTGCGTGCCTGCCTGCCTGCCTGCGTGCCTGTGTGTGTGTGCGTGTGTGTGTGTGTGTGCGTCCAGGCTCGGGGCTGCTTTCCCTCCGTGCGACCGAACAGACGCATTGGACGACGGTCATGAGATGCGATCCAGGGGCGTCTCTTCTCTGACGAGCGCGTGTGAATCTCGTTCATATCAGGGGGGAATACGGCGTGTGTGTGTGTGTGTGTGTGTGTGTGTGTGTGTGTGTGTCGGGGTGGGGAGAGGAGCGGAGAGGAGAG
>CAAKHG010043508.1:0-15454 GCA_901007715.1 Dactylopterus volitans
TAAGCACTGTGCTTATGAACTTGCTCCTCTTTTGCTTGTATCTCTGGGGCAGGATGCTCTTCTCTTATCACAAGGTTGCATTCAGCTGCAGAAGTCACCTTGGTGCTATAAAAGATGCAAGCCCCCTCCAGAGAGGCGTATCACAACAAAGAAATGGTCGCCATTGCAATTTGCCTGATCAAACAAAGAATGGACGCTGACTATGAAACATCTTTGTGTGGACATGGCTGTAACTGGGTGCAAGGTGGGTTAAAACACTTTAAGCACTGAAGCCTCTGCTGCTTAGATTCTGTTAATTCTTTTTTTACTGTCTTGCACAGGTGCCCCGATTTAAACTTATTGGAGCAATGCATCCGATATGAAGCATAAAAACTACTGAATATCTCTTTGATTTTTATGTTAACAATCGATTGAGATATTGTGCTCTCCTCCCCAATGAGGAAGTTTTTGTTTTTAATGCAAGTTCACTACTTACATAAAAAACTAGGCAAGTATTTTGTTGATGTTGCATCAGCATTTTGCAGTTTATAAGCATGCAATATAAGCAAATAACAGATACCTGAACACAGTAATATAACTGCTAAATCTGAGTTCTGATACATCATTACTGATACACTATGTATTTGTCTGATCAACTTGCAGCAAAAAAATAGTTCCTGTCATTTCAATTCATGACCCAAAATAACTGTACTTTCGGGTGCTATTATCACTCTATCAAATAAACAAGAATATAGCATATTTTGACAGTCATTCAGCAGGTAGATTGAGGCCATGTTTTCCTTTTTTTTCATCTTCACATATTTATTGATATTCTCTTGCACACACAGATCTTGCAGGCAATTATCAAGCGAAAGATGTGAAGAGGAGAACCGGGTTGAAGACAGGGTGGTGACATCTTTTTCTCCAGCCAGTTAACCAAATAAATCTTGTAGTCAGTTTGCACTGCTGGAAATTGAAGCTTCTGTGTTCCTATTGATTGCCATTCTTCATGAGTAAGAATCATTGACCAGCAGATGGAGAAAGAGATATCATGCACTTCTTGTCTTCTCCAGCTATTAAATAATTTCTTTCTCTGAGGATGTGTCAGGTGCTGGTTTATCTGTAATAACACTTATCATCGATTGGAATGAGAAAACTCTTGAGGATGTGAACAAGCTTATTGATTACCCTTCCATGCAAACACGGTCATTTCAAGAATTACAGCTCAGTTCCTTGTTAGTAGAAGATGACTTGGATGGATATTACTCCATTTGCCCTCTCCTTGAGCATGATAGCACTTCACATGTGATGTTTGAAGCCATTCCCCACATCCTGGTCAATCAGCTGAATCGATGCCACCGACAGTGATGCATGCTTCAGATGCCTTGGTTACTAATGGGAATAATTAAGAAAAATCAAGGGTGTTGCAGAGTTGAAATATGTTTTAAGGAGGGATTTTTGTGCTCACATAACTCCACTTTACGCCACAGCTGAGGGGTCTAAAGTAAACTTTGTAGATTGACTTCCACTTAGTAGAATGCAATGATTATATGAAGAGTGACCAATAACCATATAAGGCAGTGGGACATTGTCCTTGAGGCACAGCCACAAGGTGAACGTGATGACAAAAGCTTTAAAAATATCTGTTTCTTGTGAGCATTAACAGCAGCTGCATCTCCTTTTCCTTTGAATTAGCATTGTTGGGTGACCTTTTGAGATCAACAGCGTAGGAAGATATGAAAAATAAATTTTAAAAATGCCTTAACAGTAATAACCATTATCGAGTTGAAAATGTTCATACAGATAACATGCGCTGATAATTTCTACAAAGTGGTGCATCAAAAAGTGACTGAATTTCAGATGGAGATTTAAGGTAAATTAACTCTTTTTATGCCATCTGATAAAATCACAATTTTCTTAGTGAAAATAACACATTTGATCCGAACACTGCACTCCAGAATACATCAAAGCTTTCAGTTAACCATTGTTCTGATTTACTTCTTATCAATCAATGCTTTATTTTAAAGCCTTCATCTCCCTTTGGGAGATACAACGACGTGGAGGAGCAGCAGCAATACTTTGAGCACCTCCCGGATGTTCGAGCTCCTCATCCTATCTCTAAGGCTAAGCTCGGCCACCCTGCGGAGGAAACTCATTTCAGTCGCTTGTATACGCAACTTTGTTCTTTCGGTCATTATCCAAAGTTCATGACCGTAGGTGAGGGTTGGAACGTAGATTGACCGGTAAATCGAGAGCTTCGCCTTTCGGCTCAGCTCCTTCTTCACCACGACAGATCGGTTAAAGCGCCCACATCACTGCTGACGCCGCTCCGATCCGCTTGTCGACCTCCCGCTCCATCCTTCCCTCACTCGTGAACAAGATCCCGAGATACTTGAACTCTTCACTTCAGGCAGGACCTCCTCTCCAACCCAGAGACGGCAATCTACCCTTTTCCGACCGAGGACCATGGCCTCGTACTTGGAGGTGCTGATTCACATCCCAGCCACTTCACACTTGGCCGCGAACCGCCCCAGCAAGAGCTGGAGGTCTTGGTTCGATGAGGCTAGAAGGACCACATCATCCACAAAAATCAGCGACAAGATCCTCTGCCCACCGAACTCGACACCTTCCACCCCCCGGAACTGCGCCTAGAAATTCTGTCCATAAAGGTTATGAGCAGAACTGGTGACAAAGGGCAGCCTTGGTGGAGTCCAACCCTCACTAGGAACAAGTCCGACTTATAACCGGCTACACGAACCAAGCTCATGCTCCTTTGGTAGAGGGGCTGAATGGCCCTTAGCAAGAGACCACTCACCCCATACTCCCGGAGCACCCCCCACAGGATGGCTACACGGTCATAAGCCTTCTCCAAGTCCACAAAACACATGTGGACTGGTTGGGCAAACTCACACTTCCCCTCAAGTACCCCTGCAAGGGTAAACAGCTGGTCTGTGATTCCATGGCCAGGACGAAAACGGCATTGTTCCTCCTCGATCCGAGGTTCAACTATCGATCGGACCCTCTTTTCCAGCACCCTGGCGTAAACTTTCCTAGGGAGGCTGAGTAGTGTGATCACCCTGTAGCTGGAACACACCCTCTGGTCTCCTTTCTTAAAGATAGGGACCACCACCCAGGTCTGCCACTCCAAGGGCGCTGCCCCCAATGACCACGCAATGTCAGCCAGGACAGCCCTACAACATCCAGAGACTTAAGATACTATGGGCGGATCTCATCCAAACCCGGAGCTTCGCCACCGCAAAGCTGTTTCAATACCTTGGCAATACTGATCAGCTGCTTCCGGAGACCCACGGACCAGCTGCTTCCGGAGACCAACAGACCAACCATGACCTGTAGGCCTCTTTCTTCAGCCTGACAGCTCCCCTCACCTCCGGTGTCCACCATTGGGGGTTACCGCCACAACTAGCACCAGTGACCTTGCGGCACCGACTAGCAACAGGAACATTCGGACTCAATTTCCCCCACCACCCACGGGACGCAGTTGAAGCTCTGTCGGAGGTGGGAGTTGAAGACCAGCTTGACGGGTTCCTCCACCAGGCATTCCCAACAGACCCTCACTATCCGTTTGGGCCTGCCAGATCTGGCTTCCCCCACCACCTGATCCAGCTCACCACCAGCTAGTGATCAGTTGACAGCTCTGCACCTCTCTTCACTTGAGTGTCCAGAACATACAGCCGCAGATCAGTTGACACGACCACAAAGTGGATCACTGACCTGTGACCTCGGCCGTCATGGTGCCAAGAGCACCGATGAGCAACCTTATGTTCCAACATGGTGTTACTTATGGACAGACTGTGACTAGCACAGAGGTCCAACAAATGAACACCACTAGGGTTCAGATCGGGCAGGTTGTTCCTCCCATTTACGCCCCTCCAGGTCTCACTGTCATCGCCCATGTGAGCGTCGAAGTCTCCCAGCAGAACAATGGAGTCCCCAGTCGGATCGCTGTCCAGCGCCCGTCCTACGGTCTCCAAAAAAGGTGGGTACTCTGAACTGCCATTTGGTGCATAAGCACAAACAACAGTCAGGATCCGTTCCCTGACCCGAAGGCGTAGGGAGGCTACCCTTTCGTCCAACCGGGAGAACCCCAACATACAGGCCGAGAGTCTCAGGGCCAATAAGAAGCCAACTCTGGCCCTCCGACTCTCACCTTGGGCAACTCCAACGTAGAAGAGTGTCCAACCCCTCTCAAGGACTTGGGTTCCAGAGCCAATGCTGTGTGTGGACGTGAGGCCGACTATATGTAGTCGGTAGCGCTCGACCTCCCCAACAAGCTCCAGCTCCTTCCCCGCCAGAGAGATGATGTTCCATGTTCCGAAAGCCAGTTTCCAAAACCGGGGTTCAGACCGCCAAGGCCCCCGCCTTGGTCCGCCGCCCAATCCACATTGCACCAGACCCTTCATGCTCCCCCTGCGGGTGGTTGGTCCACTGGGTGGGGTGCCCATATAGCCGGTTCGGGCTGGGCCCGGCCGGGCCCCATGGGTGTAGGCCCGGCCACCAGGCACTCGCACTTGAGCCCCAACCCCAGGCCTGTCTCCAGGGCGGGGCCCCGGTGTCCGTCTGGGCCGGGTACACATGCTCCTTCTGCTGTTGTTCATGAGGGTCTTCTTGGTCTTCACACCAAATCACAGAAGTTAATGTGCGATTAAATTGACAGTGGGGTAAGGATTTAAAATTGCCACAAGGAACAGTTTTCCCGGAGAATAGTTGTGCCTGAATATTTGGAGTGGACACATGTAATGGGGAAAATGACAAATGTTTCATCACCACGTGTCCTGAACACCTGCTACTGCATTTTGTAACTTGAGCTGACTGAGCTGGATCCCCAGCAAGGACAGCAACGCACCTTACAGTGCTAGAGGTGATAAATCTCCACACAGGCATTATAGCAGAGATGAACAGACAAGACGATTGTGTAGACAGAGGAAGTGAAGATGAGAAAAAGTGAGTGGAGAATTTTCCCTTCTGGTGGGTCATGTCTAGTTGGTAGCTACTGCATTTCATAACACAACTGCTGTGCGTTCAGATCTGGCAATCACAGAAGTTAATGAGATAAACCAGTATGAATGCTGTCACCATAAAATTAAAACTCTTGTAGTCACATGTTAAAATGTGTTTCTGTTCCTCTGTCTCTGCCTCTGTCTTAATCTTGTGTCAGTAACTGTATCCTTCAAATGATCCAACAGCGTCTGTCCTTTCTGCACCAGCAGATCAATGGAATTAATTCCATTGAAACGTACCACAGCAATACTCTTTGTGGCTTCTTTACAATAACATTTTTGGTCGGACATGCAAAAGTGCCACAAATACAATGATGACATAAGAGGTTGTGCTGTTGGTCAGTCCAAGTCATTTCTCTCATGTATCAGAAGATATGTTGTCACCTTGTCTGTTACACTTTGTGGCCCAACAAAATATGTTCAGTCTGATGTTTGACCATTGCAAATCATTTTTTTTCTACATCCATGACTGAAAAGTAAAGAAGTTGTTTTGAAGATTGTTGCTCCACAGATGTTTTGCAAAAAGTGTTTATTTGAATGTGCCTTGAACATCAGAAACAGTTCTTGAAGTCATTTCTCATCAGCAGTGAAAATGCCTCCATACTGTTCCTGTGGTGTCATGTCCGTAAGCCCAGACATTCAAATTTGCAGCGGAACAGCATTATTTACACATAAGTGGCCACACAAGTGGCGAGTGCTGTGCACTGTGTGCGCGTGACTGAGCGTGACAATGAAGATGGCAAATTTGAATATTCGGGCTTGCCGACACTTAGATGACAGCGCAGGAGCTGTGTGGAGGCATTTTAATTTTTTTCTGTTTCTTTTTTTATGTTTGAAGAATTGGTCGCTGCGGCAACACTGTTTTATGTGTAATGCGTGCCAAACTGTCATGGTATGCCCTCATGGGTCAGTTCATGCAGTCAATACAACATGACAATGCATCTGAATGGGAAAAAAGTCCCATTTAGTTTGACAGTCAGTCAAACATCAGTACCATCCTTTGTGGACATAATACATATACCACCGACTGTGGCAACCATCTGTGGTAGTTCTAAATGTCAATGGGTGGAACAAAATAACTTGCATGACTTTGTTCAAAATAAATGAAATGAAACCTAGAATTATGCATTTGGGAGTTTTTTTTGTCCTGTTTCACTGAGTGGTACTGATCCCAAAATAGTGGTAGGTACCCAACCGTGAGTCCTGTGTACCGTAGCACCCCAATTAGAACGTTAACACACAAAGTTAAGATGGTTAACATGAAAAACATTACACAAGCTTGGTATTGGCTTATTTACACTGTGTCCCGTGAGTGTTAGCTTTCGAACAGGAGCACCATAACCAAAGAGCTGTGGATTTGATTAAATTTGAATGTAGTTGTAATGTGGAGATAATTTTAGTCAAGATAATCACAGAATAAAGCCACCTGCTCCTCACACAGCATTCATCATAAAGTATACACAGTCGCCTACTTGACAAAATGTTACTGCACACATGCACTTTAATTTAAATGACCTCCATGAAATGAAGATGTACTCACATTAAGCAAAATAGCTTTTGTTGGAGGATGTCCAATAGCGTATTCATTGAACTGCATTTGCTGAAATGTACGAATGTATGACATGGAAGGATCACTCCTGATAATTCTGTGGAAATGCAGTCACTGTCAACACATTTGAAATGCTAAAGATAATGGATTGAGAGGTCAGAATTGGAGGATATAAGGTATATGTATTTATATTCACATTACAAGCCCAAGCGACAAAGTAATCTTTTATACTGAAAAGCTGGCCAATAATTCCATTGGGCAGATTTCCATATCGAGAGGGTGCATAGAAAATGTAATGTGTAATTTACCACATGTCCTTTATTTGTGTTTACTTAAATACCAGGATGTTGTTTGTGTGAATCATTTCTTCTGCCTGATCCTAAGAGGGGGCTGTGATCATCATGCTAGCTTTCTATTTATCTTGGCTCCACGGGGAGTTGTTTGATGTTTTCATTAACCTGCACCCTGCTTGTCTGCAGGCCACAGGGTGGCTTCTGGACCTTGAGGCTCCATGCCTCTTGTACCTCACATGCACCCAGGAGAGTTCAATCACATGCACTGTATGGGGGCTAAAATGACTGGTGAGACACACTACAGCCTTGGAGAAGATTAAGCTGTATTCCTGAACTCAGTGCGTGCAGAGGAAGCAGTTCACTAAAATGCACCGCTGCTGTAGGAGCTGGAGTTATTTGTATTGAATAAATCTGAACACGTTTGACAGTCACAAGTCGGAGGAGACCTCTGTGATCATAACAAATAATACAATAGACATGGATTTCAGTTAGTGAGTGGCAGTATTTATTTTTCTTATTTTACACAATTTTATGTAGAATTGTCTCATATAGAATTTTTACATAAATCATTTGTATTTAATAGGAAACAAAAATGACTAGCTCATTTTTATGTAGAATTGCCACATATAGAATTTTTTACATAAATCATTTGTATGTAATAGGAAACAAAAATGACTAGCTCATTTTTATGTAGAATTGTCACATACATAATTTTTTACATGAATCCTTTGTATTTAATAGGAAACAAAAATGACTAGCTCATTTTTATGTAGAATTGTCACATATAGAATTTTTTACATAAACCCTTTGTATTTAATAGCAAACAAAAATGACTACCTCATTTCAAGTATCAGTCAATTAACTGAATTTTAACAAATGGGATAGTCTTGTCTCGTCTTCTTCTGCTTATCTGGGTGGTGGGGGCAGCAGTGGTCTGCCCTCTGATCCACATTGCACCAGAACCATATGGTTCTTCCTGCAGGTGGTGGGCTTACTGGAGAACTGACCCATGTCTCTGCCTCAGGGGGACCTGACTGGACCCCATGGGTGAAGGTCCAGCCACCAGGCGCTCACCGACAGGCCCCTTCCCCAGGCCTCGCTCCAGGGTGGGGCCCCGATAACCCCCTGGGCAGGGCACACTGGTCCTTTAATGTTTTTCTTCCCATATGCGTCTTTATGGACCATTCTTTGTCTGACCCTTCACTCAAGACCAATTTGCCACGTGACACGACCTAATGACGTTTTGTATCTTAAAAGATCTGAATTTCGTAAAGAAGGTATCTTTCAAAAAAAAAAAAAACAAAAAAAAAAAAAATATATATATATATATATATATATATTTGGGCTTAAGGATTAATTTATCACTGCTTGATTGGTCAACAGAATTTCACAAAAATGACTAAACTGGCAACAAAAAGGTCAAATTCACAATGTACTGTATAATTCTTGTCAGCGTGATATAATGTCTGGAGAGAATTTCTTTACATTTGGCACAAATGTCAACTCAGGTTCAAGGATGAAGTGACTTAATTTTGATGGTCAGGTGTCATAGGTCAAGGTCATTATTATATCACAAAGCCTGTATTGTGTAAGTCAAATGCTGATTATGACAAGATTTTAGACAAACTGCGGAAAACACTTTTACACTCTTAATAAAACTAATGCAATTAATTCAAAGTCTTCACTACACTACATAGAGTCTACTGTATTATGGACAGACATGGATGTTAAATTGCAACTGGTTAGTAAAAATATACAACATTAGGACACCGTTTCGAATTTGATATGTGGTTCAAAGCGCCAAACGCTACTTTTATGAAAGTTTGAAACTATATAATTGTTTTGGTGCTTCAGCTTTGCGTATTGGAGGCTCTCGGCAAATCAAAGTAAATTTTCAAAGGGATAGTTCTACTATGCCTGTAAAAACATTGCCAGCTTTATCAGGTCTGAGAAAATTACATGTACAACATCAGATAATTAGTCTCCTAGTTTCTGTTGCATGGCTTATTTTCATGCTAGCAGTGGATAAATCTGAATAGCAGTCATGGTCTCCAGAGAATAATCCTAATGACTATGGAAATAGTCTGTTCTTTCCTCCTGTGCCACCATAAGGTTGACTTTTATGGCTAGGAAAGAAATGCCTCAACAATTAGATGTATTGCTTTGAGATTGAAACAGACATTCATGTTCACCTCAGCATGGACGATACTAACTTTGGTCATCAACTTCACAATTCCAAAACCATGCGACTTCATCCACCATCAATTTTATTATTTACAACTGTGCTTTTCGTACTGTAACCAAATGTCTCCCCTGGAAAAGGATCATTACCATATACTATGTGCTCTGGAAAAACTAGCAATAACTCTGCGATGCTCCAGGAAGATACAGTATGTCAGCATGATAGTATTGGCATGAGGAGTATGTTAGCACAAGTGAGGGCCACGTTCCTATGTGGTCTTGAATCCAATACAGGTCAGATTTTTGTAATATTACCTCGGTCTGAACAGTCATGTCACATTCGTGTGACTTTGTCGGAGAAAACCTAGAGCCAAATTTAAAGAAGTTAAAGATTCAAACCAACGACTTGGTCATGGTTGGATCACCAGCCTGTTTTAGAATGTGCTTAACCATGTTCTGGAAGATAAACCCAGCTGTTATCATCTGAACTTGCTGGCTTTCCCTGCACATCAGCTTGAAAATTGAACTTGAACATCGACTTCAGTGGCCTACATGTCTACCTGCGTATGACACTGCGCTGTGTGTGAGGCCTATGTTATTGTTCATTTGCACTGGGAGATCGACTTAAGAACATAAGCAGTTCGCACCGGAACCTCCTGATAGTGACCACACCTAAACAAATGATACGGACAGCTGAACAAAAGAAGTTAGTTAGGGTTAGAGTTTATTGGGCATTATTATTATTTTACCATTGCTGAGTACTATTCCTATACACGACTGCATTCACTGTTAACCCTAAAGAGGAAAGTGGATTTTCAGCCACATGTCAGATGGTTTTTCTGGGTTTTGATTTATTAATTCATTACCTATGCATTGGTTTGAGGAGCTTTTTGCATAGGAAATGGCCATATGGTGACTGGTGCCCATCTGGCCACTACATACTGTAGTATACAACATTTAACTGTTGTATGGCTCTGTATTTGAAGTGTATTTAATTACTCTCTTCATCCCACATCTCCTCACTGCTGAGCTTGGTGTATACGGGGTTGGCTGATTAGATCAAAGCTGTGACACTATTCTGTGAACAGCATACTCACACAATGAATGACTAATTACAATTAGCAGAGCACGGGTCAAAGTTGAGCCAGCAAGTAGCTCCAAAAAATCTAATGGAGATTTACAATGGACAGTCCAGATGATAAACCTAATGCACTGGCTCAGTAATAAATGCATCCAGGCTGGTCTGATCATTTAAGTTGCCTCCTCTGGGGGCTGGGTAACAAGAAGTAATCATGACTAAGGTCATGATTACATAAAAAAAAGGTTGTTCAAAGAGACTGTCTCATTAGAGTAATAATGTATTTAAAAGCAGCCTTTTTCTTTTCTCATCTGCTTCCATTTTATTTTGAGCACATTTTCTCTAACTGAGACAACAAACTGCATTTAAATGAGGGAATGCAGCAGATCCTGGATTATTTCCTTACTCTATTATGTTTAGACTGTCAGCAAATGCTGAAGTCTAGGAGAGCGCCTCATTAGCGGAAGAGAGAGAAGATCCTCTAGGGGAGCCAAAGTGAAGGTTTTTATGAATCATATTTCAAACAGTCCCTTTTAATGTCCATGTGACATACTTACTCTCTTTGTTGTCTTTGGTATGTGTTGACATTATTAGTGAAAAAACCTATTGTGGCAAAAGTTATTATGATGAACGCAACAAAAGGAAAGCAGATGACATCCTGTAACTTTGACCATTTGGTTGTGGCCATAACAACAAGGTCTCTGGACATTAAAAAAAAATGATTTTAAAAAAGTAAATCAAGTCATTTTTAAACCGGACTGTTAACCAGAAACTTAGCCTCACCAAAATCATGATCTTTCACCACAAAGTAAAACATTGTAATTTTCAACGGCAATTGGCAATGTTTTGAAGGGTATAGGCAACAATCACACTGCTGATAGAGGCCTCAGATATCACCTGGAGAGCATAGATGAATAATGTATTTTGATGTTTAATTCAAAAACTGCTTTTATGCCTCAAGGGCAGTGTCAGCTGTGGTTGGAGGGATTATGTTTTCAGGGTTGTCCTAGCATTATATCTCACATCTGATGCAGAAGCACACATGGACGGAAGGGTGTACTGATTAGTGAAGAATTTATAAGCTGATTATGACATAATATCCAAACATGAAATAAAAGAAAATATAGAACTGAAGAAAATGATGGAGGGATGACATTTTATATTAAAAAGGTCAAAGGTTAACGGGCATTCTAACATTCTGTCAAAACCACAGCATGTTTCTCACCAGAATAATTCACTGGAATCATACTTTTCAAGAGAATGATGACTCCATTTTGTGAAGGAATACACTTATTATCGAAATTCTTTAAAAGTCTTCATTGTGTACACTCCGGGCTTTGCTAAAACGTGTATAACAAGTTAGCCTGACTGATCGGCAGAGGCAATTCAATAATTTTGGATGACTGTATACAATTCTGTAATGTATTAATAGATGGTATGACAACACTCACAACAACCAAGGCATTTATTACACGACTGCTGAAGGAGCTGCAGGAAAACAACCAGTGGGCTCAGATGAAAATAAAGCCAAACAAATCCAGGAGCATATCAGTCACCAAAGGTAAGTTGTTAGAATAGTAATTCTATATCAGTGAGTAACCCATTCCAACAGTGAGAGAAAAGTCACTGAAAAGTCTTGGATGCTGGTACGATACCACCCTCAAGGACACAAATCAGGTGGACCAGCTTAGGAAGGATAGCATCAACGGCCTTGAGAGCATCAAGGCTGCCTAGGCTGATGTGGCCTCTACCCATCTATGAGGTCCCAGTCTCAAAGGTTAATAATCTGGAGAGGTTGGTCAGCTCATCTCCCAAAAAGTGGCTAGGTCTCCCCAGGTGCTTTAGCAACATAGGTTTGCATGGAAGAGGCACTCTAGAGCTTCCGGTGTTTAGCCTGGAAGAGTAGTTGGAAATGACACTGAGCGAATCCTGCAACCAATGCGTTGCCCAAACAGCCGCTACCCTGGTGACAGGGAGGAAATGAACCCCAGCGGCAACTACAGAGCAGTCAGAGTCGGACCTTGTGCACCAAAACATTGTTTGCAACTTGCAAAAGGGGAGACGAGGCCTTGGCCTTGGAGAGAGCAGACCATCGTGGTACAAGGCAACTCCAGCTCAGCGTCTAGGACTGGTTGTCGAGGAGGTGCGTATGAGCAGGCAGCTCAGAGACTGGAGGGAGCTTAGAGGAGGAAGTTCTCCTGGAAAGAGCTGCGGGGCATGGAAGCATTTCAGTCTGGCTCTTACCATCTCCCAGTAATCTCGGACAATGGTACGAAGAAGACCCTACTGGCTCTCTCTGCCCATCTCCCAAACCTGAAGCATACTCTGATGGGCTGCAAGACAAGCCTGACACAAGGCCATTACACCTGGTGGCACAATCAGGTGCTGAGGTGTCTAGCAGCAGCAGTGGAGACGGGTAACCATCAATGCCCTCCCTCCAGTATCACCAATTCCTGCATCAGCAGGAGGTTTCGTCCATGAGGGAGAAGTGAGAACCAAGGTCAGCATAAGAGCCGACTACCAGTTGGGAGGGGCACAAGAGTGGAGGCTGGTGGCGGATCTGAACCAAAGGCTATGCTTCCCTGCAGAGATAGCCACCACGGACCTCAGACCAGATCTCGTGCTCTGGTCACTTCGCACCGTCTACATCATAGAGCTCACTGTGACTTGGGAGGATGCAATGGAGCCTCAGGTACGCCGAGCTGGCAGCTGATGCTGAGCAATGTGGCTGGAAAGCTAAGGTTTGCCCAATGGAAGCTGCCTGCAGAGGCTTTGTGGGCAGGTCAATCACCAGGCTGCTTATGGACATGGGAATTCGCGGCCAAGCCATTAAAGCCCTCTCAGGTGCAGCTGAACAGGCTGGTCCATAGCTACTCTTCTCCTTCTTCTTTTTTTTCGTGTTGTGCTTTGCTCTCTTCATCTTCTGCTTTGGTGATTGCTGGCGATCGACAAACAGCTTCTGGGGCATTTCTGGATTGAAGTGTCATGTATGAGCAACTTTTTTTCACTTTTAAACATATTCACTATGTGACTGCATGAACTGAATGTGACTGTACCATGAAGGTTCAGAACAGATACACATAGTGTTACGCCCCTATATGCCTGAAATGTATGCATTGCGAACTCAATCCTTACAGTGTATAATCATTTTTTTCATTTGTTTCCTTCTGTATTCCAGCCTTTGTTGGGCTAGCCACTCTGCCTCTGACTGATAAACGAATTAATTAATAACTGAATATGCTCACAATCACATTTTAAGACTAATAAGATGAATATGATGGATATCGTTACAATTAATGTAATGAAAATGAGCTTCTCATGTTTGTAATCATCCAGCTCTCGTATCCTCTGACTGACTGTTGGGAAAATATTGAAATTCAACTACTTTTGTTTCACTCATATAGTCATATACGGCTTCTAAGCAGGAGACGATCCACATGGTGCTTTTCTTTGTGTCAGTGGGGCATACATTGTGTTGTTGTTTTTGTTTTATTAAAAAACTTCCTCCCTGTGCAGTTTTTGCTGTATCTAAGTGATGACTTAATAGAATGTAATTCCCAGTCGGACAATCCCACTGAGGAGACAGTGTTTTGTTTGCCATAGCCATTAAAAAAAAAAATCAATTTAGGCAATTATATTTGTCATACATGAGGGCGAGGGCACAAATTAAATGAGAAGCAGGAAGCCAAAGTTAATAAAAACAGCTGAATTAATATTTTTTCAGCAGACAACCAGAACATGAATACATATGTCAAGACAGCCAATAAGACAGGCACTATGTGGATCACGGTACGTTGTCCAGAGACAATTTGCTTACATGCAATACAGAGGAAAGTTGTCTGCAATGCATTGAATTCTTATCGTCAATGTTACACAGGAACTTATGGCATAAACTGTTAGTTAAAAAAATGCTCTTCCGTTCTTCTACAGCAATGAATTATATGAATGCCTCCTAACATTCTGGTTATTATCGAAATGGAGGAAATTCTAAAAAGGTCACTTGCAAGAAACAGCAACATTTATAAATAATGTGTGGCATAGAGTGGCACACATAATAAATGCTGCAGCTGTTCACTGTATTAGTTGTTTTCTGATCCAAACAGCCAGTTGTTCATGAAGTTCTTCATTCTATTTTAATGATAAATCTTATTGAAATGAAATGATAAAATAATTTGACCAAAATATCTTCATATAGTTTACATAGGTGTACACAAATTAAGTGTTCTATAGTCAGCCAAGAATTAGTCACTTGAATGAATTTATGTTGCAGCATCTAAATGTTGGAAAGCCTTCTGGCATGCAAGCGTGTGATTGTTTTTTTGTTACGACAGTGATTCAGTTTCCATCTTCTGTAGTTTTTAGATAATCAGCCATTTAAGATTAATTAGGGTGCAATGTTGTTTTTGTAGCTGGTAAGATAATGAGCTTTATAGCTGTAGTTTATGATTGAAAAGGAGGCCAAAAAAAAGTCAGTGGCAAAAAAAGTAACAGTGGGAAGCCACCTACGATGCCTGGTGGAGACTGGCACATCACAATGTGACTTTTCCAAATGATGCTCTGGCGAAAGCATTGATTCATATATGAGGAAATTCTTAAGCACCATAAAATAATTGTTGTTTTCAAGGACAGTCAAATGCCGTTAAATTGTGATGTTGTTTTCATATCTGGTAAGATGCCATATACCTAAGCGTTGGGAATGGACAGGGAGACACTGCACATCTTTATACATAGTCAGTGGTTAATACTGTACATACAGTTGACTGACACAGGTTTAACCGAACATTTTAACCAACATAATTATGTTGATTGAACTTTGAGATCAATCTTTAATCTGTTTGATTGAAAAATGGTTGATGTATGCAGCTTGTCTCTGCCACCATTGCTTGTATAAATAGCACTGTTTCAGTCTCAATAGTCATCTGTCCAAAAAAGATGATGTTCCCTCACAGAGAGGAAGAGAACACTTTCAGGTCCACTGAGTGTTGGTGAGCTGACTAACTGACAGGAAGATGTGTGAGACAAAGACTCTGTGTTGCCATTTGATGGATGTGCCATCTGCAGCTTTTCCAGCTCCTCTCGTTTAACAGTAATTATTTTTCATCCGAACTAGATATGGCGCACATGAAATCGTGTTTTGTTTAAGAGTGTGTGTGTGTGTGTGTGTGTGTGTGTGTGTGTGTGTGTGTGTGTGTGTGTGTGTGTGTGTGTGTGTGTGTGTGTGTGTGTGTAGCATTATTTTAACTTAATTACTGAGTGAGACAAATAGTCCAACAGTATAAGAACAGAGTTTCTCAACGTTCAATTGTCAGGACTTTATCGATATCACCATCTACAAGCCACCAGTTCATCCAAAGAA
>CAAKHG010043510.1:8150-30962 GCA_901007715.1 Dactylopterus volitans
GCAACATTTAACTTATTACTTAGATTCACTAACTGGAGTGAAGTCAGTGAACCCAACTGGTGATTCTGCTAACTGGCCTTGTCTACTTAGCATAACGTAGCTTATCACATCAAACTGACGTCAAACGTAAGTTGCGTTTTCATGAGTTTAGAGGGTCCTCGTTCACATAAGGGCGCCATATTTGCATTTACAGTCACCCAAAATGGGCAAACCCAGGTTTATTGGTTTGTTTTCTTGTTTGTAAGATTACAAAAAAACCCCAAAACAAAAACTAAACTACCCAGAAGGAGAGGTGGAGCATGAGCCAAGTTTTGGCTCAGATCTGTTTACAGAGAAAAACAGTTTCTTTTTCTCCTTCTTTTTTTTTGACATTGATTTCGATGGAGGTCTGTGTTCCTCGTGCAGTTTCCTTTTTCCTTTTGTCATATATTAGTAGCAACTTATTTTAGCTGCTCTGTGAATTAAAGTCAAGTCAAGCCAAGTCTCTAGTGAGCGGCACCCTCTGTCATTGGACCATTGATTTGTGTGATGGAAAACTTTTAACAGAGAAAAAGTGAGAAGAAACCTCAGGGAGAGCTACAGAGGAGGATCCTTCTGCCAGGACAGACAGACGTGCAATAGCTGTCACATATGCAGGAAACACACCAAGCCTTTACAGACGGCAAGGACAGAATTACTGATAAAAAAACAAAAAAACAAACATAACAAGAGTATTGCTCAACGGTGACAGATGACAGCTATAGAATGTTGGGGTTTTTTCACTTAGCTATGCTTTTCATCTTATGCCGTGTCACACACACACACGCACGCACGCACGCACGCACACACACACACACACACACACACACACACACACACACACACACACACGCAGCATCACAAATTACATGGTAAGGTGCACTGTACTCATAAGGAACAGAGACAAGTTACCCAGCTGCAACACCAGCGCCATGTATATTTTGCCTCTTGCGTGACCACATGGGCTCGAGCGGTCTGTTCCTCACTGGGTCTGTGGACTTGCAGTAAATAGAACCGAGCAGAGCTGGTTTGTTGCTGGCATTTTTACACATAGAGTTTAACAGCCTTTCATTTATTTTAAAGTGACTATAAGATGAGGCATTAATATTCTGTCCACATCTGCTGCCTGCTACAGAGTCGGAGGACGGTCTATGTGGAGGAGGAGACATCTGCTCAGCCTGCCACTCGCTGACGTTTGGTCGTAACTTACAGCTCTGACGTGATTCACATCCGAATTTGATGTGCTGTCAGCCTGATCAAAAGAAAAAAAAAAAAACAAAGTCATGTCTAAAATGGCCTGTAGATGTCAGTAGACATTAAACATTCATGCACGCAGGCTCCAGCGATGTTCTGAGGAGTGAGCAATCAAGCCTGATGTTTACACCTTTGGGATTGCATTCGTTAGGTCTGTTTTCTTTAGAATAAGGATCAAGTTTCACCGATGTGGCGGTCAAACTCTGGGCATCCCTGGAAACTGACCTTAAGTCAACAATGAGTCATCTACCCAAGAACCAGCATGTAGTTTGTAATTTTATGGAGGACTCTCACTCTCAGCCATTAAAACATTAAAATGTCAGGCTTTTTTTTTTTTTTTGACAAGTACAATTGATTTCTAGCAACAAGTACTGTGATTTAATCAGAGAGAAACATGAGGCAAATTTTTCACATCTGACGGAACATTCATTTCATTTCCTTGGAATGAAAAAGAGAGTGGGAATTTGGAGCGAGAATATCATATTGCTGCAATCCAGTGGGGAGCCGGGGAGCGGGAGTGACCCTGAGGTCACCATTGCATGAGGTAGAGGGTAATCATAAAAAATGTTACACACAGAGAGAATTATGTTTTTTACGAGTCCGGGCCTCTGACTTCCAGTTTTAGGGAAATCATAAACTTGAACAAACATTTAAAAAAAAATGTTAAAAATGTGGATGTCATTGAAAGGCCGTCATTATAAGCAGATAAGGTTTTACCGCACTGCAGTTAAACGTGATTTACTACGAATCATAAAGAGGATATGTGGCTTATTAGGGGAGTAGCCCTGCATTTTGGCCAAACCACCTAAAACACACGAAGAGCTCAAAACCATGTCCAGTGATGTGGACTTCAGATACCCTTCACTCTCTTACACATGGAGGACACGCTGGTTGAAAAAGAGGCATTCCAGCTCATGCTGGAGCCTAATTCCCTGCTGAATAAGCCTGAAAACGTGGCGAGTGTTTACATGAGTTTAGCCTGGAGTCAGAAAAATGGTATCACAAATGAGGCCACTGGGCCAGGAAATCCTCCAGGATGAAATCCTCCAGGTTCACGTGCTCTGCCAAAGGTCCTCACATGCAAACACAACTAATCAGGGAGGTTGGGGCACCCCTGGATTTATGGCACAATTAGGTTAAAAAAAAAAAGAAGTTTAGTGATTTGTGCAATTTTCCCTAAGAAAAACAAACTTTCAAGTGAATAAATCGCCACATGCCAAGTGTACAATACAAAACAGATTTAATAATTCTTAGTTTCCCAGGAGAAATCATAGTGCAGGAATGACTTCACATGCCTTCAAGGGTGACTTTAAGGGTCCAGCACGTCTAAGAATGGCTCCAGATTAAAGCCACAGTAGGCAACAATCTCATCTTGAAAACCATTTTGATTGGACGGTGTCTTGAAATAGGGAGAATGGCATCTCTGTAATGACCTCGCTGCGCCCTTGATGTCCGTACTTGCACATTATAACTCAAGCTGATCGGGTCAAATCTCCTGCGAGCAGTGTAAAAACACCTCACAGCACGACAAGCTGGCTTGGAATTCTGAGTATGGACATTAGGGATAAGAGGCAAAAGGACTAGACGAAGTTGATGGAGGTAGATAGGAAGAGAAAAAGAGGTGAATCCTTAGCTGCTGCTGGTTGCTGCCAAATGATGGCGACTGCAACTATTGTCACAACTATTGTCACATGTTGCTTTCTCAGTAGAACTTAAAGTCACTCCACCTCGTGAAAATTCCTCATATTTCCTATCTGTCCCAGCTTTTTGTCCAAATCAATTTTTCCTTTCATAAAAACACGAAAGCGGATCTCCCCATCAACACATCCAAGGAATTAGATATACCAACAATTGTATCAACAGAAATTGCTGTTGCTGTAGCAAAACTACTTATTAGGGCTGTAGGGGAGAAACCGAGAATAACTCATGTTGCTCATGAATTCTTAGTAGCGGCATCATGCTGCTATGTGCATCTGTTTCCATTTAAGAACCTACAGAGAGATTAAATGAGTGTGAAAAGTAAATGGATCTCACATGTACATAGAGGCCCAATTACATCCGTTAATTATGCTGTGCTTTTTCCCGGCCCGACATAAAGCAAAGATCTTTGCGCTGCGAAGATGCAAATGAATACACTATTTACAGTGGCTGAGAAGCATGCCACATGCTCCATGAATTTCAGTGGGATGCCTGCAAACATTGAAATGCACGAAGCTCCTAAAGTGTCAGACTCAGGCACGACATAAGCAGCCCCGCATCAAGCTTTTGCACGCGGAGATGGCGTCGCCTCGCACCAGCCGGCTCTCTGACGCTGACGCTCATCAGCGGATTGCAGCAGCATCCGTCTGTGTTGCTAAAACAGACGGCAGCGGCACCAAAGAGCTCGTGCTGCGCTTGATCAAATGCATGATAGGAAAACCCAGAGGAGCCGCCTGCCAGAGGCCACAGAGGCCAGTAGTTTTTAAGCACATTAACATTCCTGAAGAAATAACCCCAGGGAATGTTATTGTGGAGACGTTTAGCAGGAGTTTCCTCCCAGAGCCCTGGAGAACGGTCAGGCATCACTCTGGCATTTCCATCTCCCCAGGTTAGGAGGAGTTGAGGAACTCTGGACCACAACTGAGAGATGTTTCAACCCCTTTTTTTCCCTTTACTCTCCTAAAAGAAATACAAATAGCTAAATATTATATCAAGTTACGCTAGTTTGAATGTCATTCCCAGCACAGGCTTGCCACTTAAATACCGGTAATGACTTACAACGTGTCGTGTTTTACATGGTTGCTGTCAGTATCTGCGTGTCATTGTAAATTCAAATGCACCAGAGTCATCTCCACCACAGTACAACGGTCAACAAACAAACAAACAAGCAAACAAACAAACAAACAAACAAACAAACAAACAAGCAAACAAGCAAACAAGCAAACAAGCAAACAAGCAAACAAGCAAACAAACACTTTTTAAAAACCTGATAATAATTCGTTTTTCACTTTATATATAATCAACACAGTTTTAAGATCTACTGTCTACAGCCTTAAAAGAAAATATCAGCAAACACACAAGGCCATAAGATGAAGCCTTGTCTAGTCAAAAATCAACACTTATGAACATCTGATATCTTGATTTATTCAAACGCATTTACAAAGTTGTCCATTTGATCCTTATATCCAAACCAGGAGGGCAGTGAGCTGAAGTGCGCTTTGGTGTAGAAGGTGATGAATATGGAGGACGCTCAGATCAATGAAGGTTCCCTCTCTGCTCAAGCAGACTCCGTCAGGAAGAAACATCTCTGTATCAGCAGGGTATTTTCATTCATCTCACCTGCAGCATATCCAATGAACCTCATGGTGCTTTTTGCTCATGTCCTGTCTGTCCTTGGTGATCTGCCAAGGTTTCACGTATCTTCACATTTGCTTCTCATTCACACTGGAAAAGATCATTTTCATGGAGGGAAACTCCTCAAGCAGCCGCATCAGGTCCTTCTGCATCAGGGATGCCAGTGTCTGGCTTGATGTCAGGCCTGAACTGTTTCCACCGGCGTGGATCAACAAAATGTCTGGTGGACTCTGTGCCGCCAGCTCAGCACAACGGCGAGGAGGGACTCCAATCCAGCAAATTCCTCCTTTGCTGAACTGTTTTACTTTATCATCCAGTCCAAACTCTGGCTCAGACTCTGATTGTGCGCTCTCCTCTCTTCTGCCAATATAACCATAATCCATATTTGTGGAAGATAAGATAAGAAAAAAAATTGAAATAAGGTGCAATAATAGCGACATAATACGGAGATAAAACAAACGGATGAAAGGCTGCAGCTGCTAAGTTAAACTAATGCATTAGTTTATTTTATATTATAGCACATGGAGATGAAGATGATTACGCAACAGTGTGAGAGTCCATATTATCTCAGAGGTGCTTGGTACCTGATGTCTCCCTCTGTGTTTCCTCAGTCAGCGTCGAACACACCTTGAGAACACTTTTCCTGTGACATTTCACAGAAGACCGGAGGTCCTCTCACCGGTAAACGTCCCCTGCATATCCTCCTCCTCCTCTTTTGCTCAGATCTTTAGGATGCTTTTCCATTTTATTGGAGGTTTTCTCACCCGAGATACTTCTCCCAGAGAACTTCCTCCACAGATCCTCCTCCTCCTCTTCCTTTCTGGGGAGGTGATCTCTGGACTCTGTTACTTGTCTTGTTAAAATTCATCAAAAACTGTCTTTCTTCCTCTGAAGGCTTGGAGACCCATTTCAGAAGCCATAGAGTAGCAGAGTTTCTCAGTCATTTTCCAACAAAAAAAAAATTCTGAGCAAAAGCTGCCAACAATTTCTCCATACAGTCACAAAATATCAACAAACAATTTTTGTTATGACAGAGCAGGTGAAATCTTGTCTTTTCTTCAGCTGAAAAGCAAATTGACATGAGGCATTTCTGTACCATAATACAGAAATTGTCATGGAGACAGAGCCGGCTACAGATGTAGCTTTTTAAAATACAATATAATAGTCGTTTAGTCGGATTATTCACCCAGAAATGAAAATTCACTCATAATCTACTCACCGCTATGGTGATACACCTGGGTGAGTCCAGAAAACACTTTTGGCGTTTCAGGGGTAAACAGCATTGAAGCCAAATACAATCAAATTTAAGTAAGTGGCAACCACTTCTTCAAATGTAAAAAAAAAAAAAAAAACGATACAAAAACATCAAACGCCTGCGTACCGCTGTGGTGTCATGCAAGCGTTGCTGTCATCCAAACAGCCCAGAACCGCGTTCATGTTTAATACACAAATCAGACAAAGATAAGGAACAATGTTTTTGATTAGTTAATTTGGGATTTGTAAAATCATATATTAAAATGATCATATTTTTTTTTAAATTTGTGAATCTCTTAGTTACCTCCACAGATGAGTTGATTTCCACCAACTCTTGTGCTGGAGCAGGCCGCTGACCAGGGATGGGTCTATGGAAGTTTGTTGCAAATCCAGAAAAATTTTCAACTTTCTTTGACATCACGAGGTATGTTATCTTTTGACTGTGTTGCAAAGTGCTTGCAAAATAATTAATGGATCTTGTTGAATAAAGGCACATGATGTTTTTTTTTTTACACTTTCTTCAGGGCATTTTTATGACATAATCCTTATAATGGACATTTGTGCTCGACAGAGTGCCCTTCTAGCTATTGTTGTTTCTCATTCTGCTGTCTAATCACCATTAAATGACCTATCCAACAGCTGACGAGTGGATCCAAATGGAATATGACATAATAAGCCCCCCTCCAGCTTTATAGCTGCACTGCTATGCTCAGAAAGGCTGTTATTGCCAAACCCTTGGGGTTCTCTCCCCCTCACATGTTGTGGTGTTGGAGATGCGGGGGCTAGGGGTGTGGGTGGTGGTAGTAGTGGTGGTGGGGTCGGGTGGATCAGCCTGTAGCTCTGTAAGAGCGTAACGGTGTAGCTTGGAGCTCTCTAGATAGGAGCAGAGTTCACCCTTCCCTCCCAGAGTGAATCACACATGCCAGATGTTGGAGGTCAGCAGCGAGGGAGGACAATGTATAAAGACACACTAATGAATGTGTGAAATATAGCTGCACTTGATTGGGCCATTTTTCCCCTCCTGATAGCTCCCCTGTAAGCGATCTTTCTCTTGGGACTTGCCGTCATTGGTTGAAAGGTCACAACCAGGCACCTGCTGAGCGACTCGAGAAAGAAAGTCAACGACAATCAAAAGACCTTGGCCAGGATCCAAAAAAATACAGGTTCTGGTGGGAATGAAATTGGTACCTGAGATTTAAAGTTAATTACGCAGGGAAAGTTATACCCGGTGTTCCTCGCTTCTATTTTTTTACACCCTGTTCTCCATTTTTCTGCCCTGTCTCATGTTCTCCTTCTTTGCTGTTTCTTTGGTTCTCGGCTGAAAACACTTGAGACCCAGCGGAGGCGCTTTGGGAATTCACCCTGCACCATCATCGGGTAAATACGAAACATTCACATTTGAGTGACATGCTATATCTTATCATTTGAGGGCCTGAAGAAACACAAACCCGCCTTTATACGATGACATGTTACCTCACAGGTCATAGCAACGATCTGACTAATCACCCTCCACCTCATCTTAGATACCAAACAACATGGGGCATAGGAAGATAACGAGGCGCGCTGGTGAGATGTTGCCCTGTTGTCAGCAAGTGACTTGTGTTGGCAGGTGAGCATATGGAGAGCATCAGAGCAGGCTGCTTGCAATGTCTGATGAAGTCAATGTTTTTGTTCCGTCAGCAGTATATTCTTCTTGGCCCCTTTCCCGGAGGCGGGGGTCCTTCATATACACATATGGACATAATTTGTTCAAATTCTTCAGCAGAGACAGACATAAGAGGGGGGAAAAATGGCCTTGGGATTTTGGGGTTGGAAATCAGTTTGAGTGTTGGGGATAAGGTGGGCGTCTAGATCTTTTGGGGGCTCTAGGAATTGAGGTTTGTGTGTGGAATTGCTTTTGAGAAGCTTTAGGTGAAATGTTTACATATGTTTATGATTTTGAGAGACATTTCCACATGACTGCGAGATCAAATTTTCAAAAGCCCCGTTAACAGTGTCAAAAAACTTCCAAACTCCCCACAAGATGAAATAATGAAGTTTTTGCGATTATTCGTGCTGTCAGCACAACAAAATAGCAAGGACCAACTAAATTTAGATTGTCTTGTAGGGAGAAGTGTGGTACGTTCAGCAAGGTCATCAGAATTTTAATATGCAGTGCTCCTGTGTCCAGATTTCTGCACAAAACTACAAAAGGAAAAGGAAAAGATTTGATCTTCATCGGACCATGAATGTAATAAAACATTTTTTTATGTGTAAATTAGTATCTCAAGGTGGTCCGAGAGGAAAGCACATGAAAAGAGTTCATCCTCATGAAAGAAAATTGATCTGCTGTAATTAAATATCAAACAACCTTTCAAATTTTCATGTTAATATGGTCGCAACACGCACGTGCACACGTGAAAAATGAAAATTGGACTATTCCATTTCAATTGCAATTTTTGCTCAAATGTCACACAGGTATGTGGAACGCTGTAATGCTACTGTGGATTTGCATTCCCATTTTCAGGCTTGTGTGATCGCTTACATACAGCCCCCTTGTGGCCTCCATAGTTTGTGGAGCCTGAGTAGTATGTTTCTTGGCAATTTGACTTGTGCGTAACTTTTTTGTTTTTAGTCCATTCTGGTTTCCATTCTGTTCTCTGTGAACAAGGTGGAACGTTGTTGACAGGCCACAAGAACACCATAAGGGTCGAGCCTTTGGGAACCATGCGCAGCCACAGCAAAATTGAATGAAAATTTGCCAGCTGGTTTTTAGAATCGGTTGTTTAAGCAATGCCTGACGGTGGTGCTACAGGAAAGCTGACTGAATAACAAAACGGGACGAGGTTCATCCTGGGAGCAAAAATATGCTGAGTAAATGTCAATCTGTCCCTCAGAGTTCACGTTGTCCCGAATTTGTGCCGAGCTCTATGTTATGAATATCAGAAATAACCATTCTTCCAGGTCACCATCCTCTAGGCCCTCTGCCTGTAATATGACTCTGAAGAGCGCTGCTTTTCATACAGTATGACTTCCAGGGCAGGCAGGTCAAGCCCCACAGACTATTGTCCGCAATGTTGATGTTTAGCTGGCCAGCCTCCAGGAGAGCGTCAAACTGTCAACAAAATGTGCCATTACAATCCAAACCGTAATCCCAGTTTAACCTTTGTGTGCATTAGATTGTTTTCAGGCTCAGACTCGGCGCAGCTCGGACTCCATGCCAGCTGTGAGGAAGATTGTGATGGCAGAGATTTTGCCTCCCACTCGATGTTTACATTCTCATGACACCGGGGAGGATGAAGGGAGAAAGAGGGAGAGAATTACTTGCAGCTGCACCACCACCGCGACCCAAAGTCCTCCATGACGGAGGGCTTCTGGGCTCAAACACGGCAGAGTACGGCCAACGTTGGGATTTTACAGTTTTTATGAGGGGCGTCTGCATGTTTTGTGTGTGAATGAGGAGCAGATAAAGAGACTTCCGAAATATGCTAAAGGACCTGCTGTCCTCACTTTGCCTTTGTCTCCGGAATTTCAAAGGAAAACTTCGACGCGATAAATGTTTTTGTAAACAACTTGTGTTGAGGGATTAAAGATGCAACGCATTTTTCTGTGTAAAGTGTTTGGGCCTGATATTGACCGTCGTGGAGCGTAACCATATGCCGGGAGCTAAGTGAAGAAAAAACTCAGAAAGTCCAAGAGCTTGGCACAGCTCAAACGCCTGGGTCTCCCGGGGAGCCAGACATCATCATGGTGTTCTGTGAATAAGAAAAACATGCCCAGAAGAGGCGTAATGAGGTCACTTATCAGTGAGGGCATTTGGTGGGTGTGCCGCATTTCCTCTCAGCATCCCTCCATCTGTCAGGGAGAGAACAAATGACCTCAGCAACTGCTGCCAATAATGTCATGCCGCGTCGGACCGTATGACAGGCTTCGAGTTGCCTGAAAGAGCAGAAAGGTCAAACTTTCTCACATACAGTTCTTCTGGAGGAATAATCAGGTCATGTTTAAAAAAAAAAAAAATATATATATATATATATATATATATATATATATATATATATATATATATATATATATATATATATATATATATATATATATATATATATATATATATATATATATATATATATATATATATATATATATTTCATGTAGGCTTTTCACTGGAGCGAGTTTTCCAAAAATTACAGATTATTTATTATTTTTCGTACCAGCCACACAAAAACTGCCAAAGACAGCTCGGACTTCATTAAAAGGCAACTGTCAGAACTGGAGAGAGAGAAAAACAGCAGTCATTTAATTGGTTGCATTTGTGACCGACAACAATCTAATTTTGTGCGTTTGTAAGGGGCAAATAACAAAGGATGTGCAATCACAGCAACGCTTCAGAATTCATGAGAAGAATTTGCAAATTGCACAGGATAATTACCTCACAAATAGCCGGATTTCAACTGCGGTGGGAAAAAACGACATCGGTGTTTCTTCTCAGGCCACATGAAAGGGATTCCGTTATTAGAATGTTGAGCTCTGCTGATCAAGAAAGCCTCTTTGAATCGTAACGAGCAAAGTGGGTCCAGCAGAAAGCATGAAACGCCGGAGGACTAGTGCCATTGGTCGGTCTGGTGAACACTAAAAATATACACCGAAAGCAGCTTCTTTCACTTTCAATTACAGTTAAATATATCTTTGAGAAAATCTCACACTTAATGGAGTGGGTCAGTGCTGGTTCACAAAGATAAACATGATGTCAAGCTCTTGGCTCTGGACGTGGACATTTGTTGAACAGCGAGAACAACGCTGTTAATGGTGCTGCCACATTTGTCAGAGGGAGACGCTTCACGCCTTAATTTGTCCACTTAGATCATTGCTGGAAGAGGCAGAGAGAGCTGGAAATCATGTTGGAAACGAGGACAGTAACAAATGGACGTCATTTGAATAAAAAAAACATAAAAGTTACCAAAAGCAAAACATCTCCCATAGGGTGTAGCCTAGAGCCCAGTCAAGACACAGGGAATAGTCATCCAATGGCGATCATAAGTAGAAGGGCATAGCTCTGGCCGATATTTTCCAAGGATTTTCTTCAAGTCCAGATTTGGCCCAAAGTGTATTGAGTTATTCTTTTGCCCATGTTCCACTCATTATGCTCCATATCAGCCTGGAAGGTTTGCATAATCCCGCTGACGGAATGCCACTTGGAGAGGGGAGACCTCCACCGATGCCAATGCGAATACTGCATGGTATTTTGCAAATGCAAAAGATTTGCCCCCAAATTTAATAGGTTCTTCCTTGGCCGCAAATTTAATGGGTTCTTTCTTGGCCTGAGATCCCTTTAGCAAGTTTTGTGAAAATTGATAGCTTGGCTTTGTTTCGTCCTGCTGACCGACGAGGGTGGTAAAAGTGTCTGGTCATGGCACAACACGCTAGTAGCTACAAAGAGCGGCTTGGAACTAACGCTAAAATCAGCATGCCAATACTGACAATGTTAGGCAAATGATAAAAGGTTACGTTTTTATGACGCTTACCAGTTTAGCGCGTTACAGTGCTTATATTTGCTGTTGGCACTCAACACAAAACAGTGAAGCTCAAATGTCAGACAGATCAGAGAGTTGTCAGAGTCATTAGTGTCTATTGTTCGGGAACCATAAATACCAGCAGCTTCAACATTGATACCAGTCCAGACAGCAGATGTTGTGACTGAATTGGTGAAAACTTTGGCCTGAAGGTGGCGCAGAAAAGTCAAGAAGACCACCAGAGCTGGTTGGTCATCCAAGGCATCAAGCACCGGTGTCACTGCAATCCTTCTAAGAGTGTTTTTCAACTACGTGGTACTGGTGTTACTCTACTCTACTCGCCTTCGGTATCGGATACTTTTCGGAGTCTTGTTTTCCATGAGAGGATTGCACCATACAGTATGTAACTCAGTGTAACTGGTCCTCATATCAGCAACACCTGAAACTGCTTTTGCAGTCATCTTCAACGCAACATAGAGAGAATCAAAATATAAGAAGAAGAGAATCAGTGGACCATGTAGACAGAATGGTGTGGATTCTCTGTATATGGCAGTTTTTGTGATGTGATCTTGCTGGCTGCCCTTTTTGGAAGTAAAAAAATAAAATAAAACTGCACTGCGGTTAGTAGTCTGGTTGTTTACAAGTGGCGGGGACAGGTCGGCGCTGTTCGGGGCATTCCGTACGTGCCTCTGTACAATCAGTGGTCCGCAGTGTTTTCACGTCACCTTTTAGGACCTCATGGTACCTGGTTGGCCTTTTTTGGAACCTCAGGAGAGCAGGTGCTAAAAAAAAAAAGGTACTTTTTTTCCGAACAGAAAACAAAAAAGGTGAGTAGAGAACAGTAGAGCTAACATGTAGTGGAAAAGCGCCATAACTATTGCTAAGTTTTCACTGATAACTAAAAATCTCAAGGTGGTGCTATTCGGTAGTAAGGCCATCACTGAAGGCAGTGGGGTTCATCATCTGGGTACCACGAGTGGATTTGATGGCGATCCATCCAGTAGCTGTTGAAATACTTTTATCTCCACCAGAGGGATTCTGCCTTGCCATTCTTAGAGAGCCATGACGATATCATGGCTCTTAAACAAACACAAGTCTACTAGAGTGCATTCAGACTCTGCAGGGTGTAGTCTTCAGCTCCATTAGGACACTGGAAACAGTCATTTAGCTGTAGTCATAACACAGAGCGCCGCAGCTGCAACACAGGAATGCATCACCCCTGGTATGGTCATGCAAGCAAAACACAATTTGCAGCTAATTAAACTAATCAACTCTAATCTCCTTCTGGATTATGTGCCCGCCCCACAGTGAAATCAGCCGGCTTTAGGGTATCGTGTGAACACGCTGGCCTGAAACTGCCGTTCACGATGGGACATACAGCAACGCCGAGTTACACGGCGCAACCAGAAGGTTGTTTCTAGAGACTCTTTAAGGATAATATAGGACTTTCAGGCATTCTCACATGTGAATGTACTTTGCCACTCTGGCATAGCTGCTGTGTGGAGTCTATATTATTGCAGAGGGCCATTGGGGAGAGGGGTTAAACCTGGAATGTATAGTATTTCCCCACAGGAAGCAGAGCATGGAAGTCCACCATTGCTCCACACCCATCTCTCCTTCACACGCAAAGTTGGCTGGCGACTGAGCGGTGACGGTACAAAAGAGATTATTTTCTGTCATTTGTGGCCTAAAGAATAAAAGAATAAAACATTAAAAGCACACTGCTTTTGATCTTTTGTGTTTTATTGAATACATTCTTTCATATTTCCTATCGTGTCATTGTACAAAATTTCACGTCATTACAAAAATACTGACAGGCAACGTTTTATAGAAATAAAGATGTCTGCCTTGAGAGCTTAACTCAATATACACAAGTTGTCAACTTCACTGCATGACATTTGCCAAGCTTTGCCATTTCAAGCAGCATGTTCAACATTTACACAGGTCTCGACACAAAGTCATAGTGGGCATTTTTTAATCAAAAGGAGAGACACACACACACACACACACACACACCCTGCGTGGACCATCACCTTATGGTGGTGGAGGGGTCCGAATGTCCTAATGGTCCCAGGAGTTATGTGGTCGCAAATGGGAAAAAAATCACATCAAAGGACCAGTGTGCCCTGCCTGGAAGGTCAGCAGGGCCCCACCCTGGAGCCTGGAGGCCTGGGGAAGGGGCCTGTCGGCCGGGCCTTCGCCCGTGGGGTCCAGTCAAGGCAGAGACATGGGTCCCTCCTCCAGCAGGCCCACCACCTGCAGGAAGAACCATATGGGTCTGGTGCAATGTGGATCAGACAGCAGGCCCCAGCGACACCGACCCGGATAAGCAGAAGACGACAAGGACAAGGACAAGAACAAGGACACACACACACACACAGGTATGAAAAGAACAACTAAGTTCTCTATAAGTATAAAATCAGAATCTGAGTGAGCTAAAACTGAGTTGATGTGACCGGCCAGTGGTCTTAAGTATCAATGCAACAGCAGCGATGCACCAGGCACTGTTTGTTCGCATGATTTTTGCATGAGCTACTTCACCAAACTTGGTGGAGGGGTTTATCATGACCTGATCAATTAAGCATAATGAAATACAGCATTTTTTTTAAATTTCTCATTGACGGAGGTCTGTGTTCCCTTTACTTGTTAAATGTTTCAAAAATTTCAAAATTTAAATGTTAATGTCATGCAAACAAGTTAGCATCCGTGCAACTTCAGAAATCAAATGTAATGATTTTCGTAGTTTCTACAATGCAGTCAGACTGCGTCTACACAAAGGTTGGTGAGCTTAACAGCGTTAATACAAATCCGTAAACTGTAACTTTTCACTGTCTTGTTAAATTGTGCTTTGGCACTAAAACGCCGTCGGTATCGACCACTCTGGAGAGTCCCCGTCTTGCTAGTCCTGTAATTATAGAACACCTGTGTAAAATACAGTAAATCAAAGGATTTCTCAGTGATGTGAATCATCTCTATAATGAGTAACAGTTAAGTGTGACTGCACGATGCTGCTGCTGCTGCTTTCCCACAGATCTTAATGTCGTGAGTTAGGTGGAGCAGGTGTCTGTTCTTTGGCTGGAGAAGAGAGGCTCACTTTGCTGTTAACACTGAAATATATGGACATGACATTTAGACACACTGGCACACTCATACAGAAGCCTTTGCACCCGCCTAAACAGACAAACACACACACATATGCAAGGGACACACCCAGCAGACGCACACACACACACACACACACACACACACACACACACACGTGTGAGTGCCTGTCTGGTACATATAACAGACAGTCATTTCATTAAATGGCTCAGTGGGGGCTCGTCCCAGCCAGCAGAAAGAGGCCCACATCCAACACATATGCCCGCATTCTACTTTCCACCGACTGTAACTCATATGCGCCTTCTATGGAACGCCACGTTACGGACATCATAAAAACTTACAAAAGGCTTACAAAGCTTTCCAAAAGCTTCACTTTAGGTCATTCAAGTGGTGACAAACAGTACTGGAGTTTAGCTAAAATAGTGCTATAAATCACACGATAAAATGCGTATGTGTCTGTAGTAAAAAAAAACAAACTAAAAAAGACCATCCTTCCCGAAATCAAGGAATTTGTTTTTTTGTCTTCTCTTCATACCAGTCGCACAGTGAATGAGTGGCAGGAGTATCGGCAATAGATGCACCTGCCATGTCTCGCTTTAGTTTGACATCAGGCTTTTGTCCGTGGAATATGCTTGACGGAGGAGAACCTCCACAGCAGACAAACACCCCTGGATATAAAGAGGATGATTCGCTCTCTTTCTTGTCCACATTAAAACACCTGGTGAGAATGAGGAAATGGATTTAAAAATCTCGGGAGGAAGCAAAAATTGCTTCTCTGTCGCCTCTTCTCGTCCACCGAGACGTTCAAGATCCCATGCTTGTCTGGAGTTAAAGTCTATCCAGTCTTGGCCAGTGACTGCTGTGGTGATTCTCGAGTGGCACAGGTCAGGCTTATGTGCGGTCCACCTTGCAGTGGCTCTACGCCATGATGAGATGACTGCTCCTCTCTCTGATGTCTGCCGGAGGTACAAAGTCTTTCTTCACAGGAGTAGGCAATAAGGTGGAACGTCGACCTTTAGGCTTGAACAAGTCTGATACAAAGAACACCTGTGAAAGAGATGAAGAGGTTAAGTGAGCTGCACTCTACGCAACTTATAAATGTACAGTAATACACAGCACGTTTACTTTCTACATGCTGTATATGTCTATTTATTGATTTTGTGGTTTCCTTTTTAGGACCATCTTTTGTTATTTTTACTACCTGTCTTACTTATCTTGATGCTTATACTCATGGAGCATCTGTACTAAAAGAACCACCACCTACCCCCCTTGTATCAATAAAGTATTCTGATTCTGAGTAAATTGCAATGTAGAGGTAGCAAATAATCTACACTTAATAATTCTTTATATAAGTGTCTCCCTTTTTTGATGTTTTTGAAAATTATACCTCCCTTCCTTTTTAGCTAGACTATGGAATCCCTCAAGGTTCTGCATCAGGTCCCCTTCTGTTTTCCATTTACATGCACCCTCTTGTTTGAAAACTGACATTTGTCATTCCATGTACAATTGCTTATCTATGGAATTATATTCTACCATAATACTGACATAAAAAGTTTTAAAGCTTCATGCATGTCAGGAATGGTTTGGTCTAACTGTGGTAACACCATTTGTTTGACCAACAAATTTGAATGTTATCATTCCTTAGAAAGTCATTGCAACTGTGTATAATTATGATGTTATTTTTTGAGGCATTATAGTACTTTGAAAATCCCTTGAAAATATCCCCCATCATCAGTCTGTCCTTTCATCATCATGCTAACAACAGCCATCTGTTCCAATTGTACTTCAAACTATTTTAATAAGCAATATTTTTTATAAACTTTCTCAATTGAATAAACACAGCAACATTTGGCTTGTTTTCTCCAAACCTCTGCCAAAAATCTCAGTACCTTTCCCTAAGTTTTAGTTGTGTCAAGTTGATTTTTCTATGAATTAGTAAGTACTACAGGACTATATGCAATTAACAATGGGGATAATTTCTCGATGTGACCAGTGATCAAATGACTGACTGTAAAAGGATGGATAGCATTTGTCATTTTCTATAAATAAAAAGGCAAAGAACACTCTTTGTGAGTTATTTCAGTTAGTCATTTCTAAACCACAGAGATTCAGTTCCCAGTTAAAGTACTGAGAGCTGAACACAGTTTCAAAACATCTTTTTTGTCATCTCTTGAGTGTCTTGCAGCACATGCTTGTTTACGGGGGATAAGGAGGATCATCACAGGTTGTCAGTGACACGTCAAAACAGCCTGCGAGGACGCGAGGCTGCTGTCCTTTGGCCATGTCAAATGGGGCGTGGAGGTTAAAACTGTCTCGGAAACGCAAATCAGCTCTGACGTTTTTGGTTTGGCGCAGCCTGAATTGCCGGCGTATAAACCGGTGTTGGGAGGCTGCAAGGAGGTCACAGCAGCTCGACTGAATGTGTTAACGGAATAATATTATACATTTGTTTGAAATCAGCACAGAAAAGTCTGTAGGAGAACTGTAAATCCCCTTGTCAAACCTTCATATAAATAATTCAAAATGATCAACGTCATAGTTGTGAGTTTTGTATTTAGAGAACATAATATTAAAAAAGATCAAAGTCAGAAGCTTTTAAAGTGGTAACAGAGATCCACTAGTATGATCCACTGGTTCAGGGTTTGCTGTTGGCCATGATGTCAGCAACATCACTGCTATCATTATTAATTCAAACTCTCTGCAGTCATAACATTGAAGTCTTAGCAGACTGCCAACAATTTTTAGGAACCAAACTGCCTGCTTCTGCCTCATTTAACCTTATATTTAAAAAAAATCCCAGTGAGCTCCACGCAGGCAGATTTTAAATTTGGGGAAAGGAAAGCACTGATGTGGGATCACAAGTCACTGCCAGTAAAGAAGAGATCTGCAAAGCAGTATCAGGATATGAACATTTTCATATTTTGATTATAATCACAGTGTTCACAGTATATGTTCATGGTGAGATTCTGAGGGCTGATGTGTGTAATATTTTTGAAATAACAGTAGAAAGAAATGTAACCACATATCGCACACAGACGGAAACAGGAATCTGTGCAGTAAACATCACCTATAAGATCCCCCCTAACTCCAATAATCTAGCTATTCCATGTGCATTGTTTGATTTCTTTTTCCTGGAGGTTTGTTTAATTAATTCTAAGGGCCACAGTGACTTTCAGAAAATGTAAATATCAAAGACAATTAACAGATACCCTCACAGATATAAACATTAAAATGTCATATGGATAGCATTCCCTTAAAAATAATACAAAATGCGGATTTTCTTAATGTTAAAGGATTTTGACATAAGTAAATCAACGCTATTTCAACATGCCCGTCTTTTTTCTTTTCTTTTTATCTTATAATAGCAGGCCTACTTGTACTCCAAATGATTTCAGTGTATGAATTTAAACATTTAGATAAACACGGAACATGAATTAACAGTCGGCCCTGCCCCATCTTGTCATCAAGGAATCATGTTTCATAATGCATACGCATGCGTGGTGGTGCTTTTGCACAGCGAACACACATAACCATTAGGCCGTTTCTTAGTGGGAAATAAGCATGATGGTGGATGTATAACATACATAGTAGTTTGAGTAAAACAAGCATATTTATTTAAACACATTTTTGCTCTACTAAAATGGCAAAAGGTACGCCTAGAATAGCCGCAATGACAAAGACGGACAATATAAATCCTGATTTTTACAGCTTCTCCTGTTTATTTTTTCAAAAATAACACCACTTCTTTGCTGCCCAAACCCTGGCCCACACCCGATCCGCTATTAATTGATAGTTGAATTTGAATGACCCAAATCTTCCCCAATCGCATCCGTGGTTAAGACCGCAATCCGCGCGTCTCTAGTTATTATGCTACAACTGGAAAAAAAGGGCAGCTGTGAATCAATAAGTCTGAATATCAATAATTATTGTATTAAAGTGTATTATCATTTTACCACCAGAACCGTGCTTGAGAAACATCGTAAGTAAGACAGACAGACATTTCTCTGCACAAGAGTGCTGTGTGGTCTCACAGCCTAAAAGCACTTCTGGTACTGACAAACATATGTAGAAACCCATCAGTAGGGGGCGCTTTGTGAGTGCACAAGAAAATATCACGTGTTTGCAAAAAGAAACACTCAACTGTTTATCAAAAACATATGCTTATAATTTTCTCACACTGGAAAATGTCATCCATGCTTTCATGTCCTGACATTAATAATAACTAACACTTGTGTTTTCATACTTAAGATGTGTAACTCCCTTCTGCCTTTACACAAATTATTCCTTTTACAGTCATTTTGGATGTTGCACTGGCTGCCGTTGGATTCTAACTGACAATTCAATTTTTATGGCTGATTCTCTCCATCCTTTAGTCTTGAAATCTGCTGGAGCTTTTGTCATTTTATTGCGGTCACTCCTCTTTGGAACCTTTAGTTTGAAAGGGCTATTCAATAAATTCAAAAATTACGGTTTCTGCTGTTAAAACTAAGAGCGTTAAAGACACTCAGATTCTTAATGACAAGTCAGGTGTGGGCTTATGCAGGATGGAGACGGTAACTTATAAGAGAAGCACTCACTATGCAGTAGGCCACCAAGGCTCCCTGAATGAAACCTGCCAGGACATCAGTGGGGTGATGCTTGTGATCAGAGACCCGAGACAAGCCGGTGTAGAAAGACATCATAATGAGGGTGAACTGGGTCAGGGGGCGCAGCAGGCGGGCTCCATGCCAAGTGAAACGAGACTGCAGGTAGAACTGCAAAAAGGCAGAATTGTGGGTTAATTGTGTGGAATAACTCCAAGAAGGAAAAGTTTGTTTTTATGTGTGGGCCCGTGTGTGTGTGTGTGTGTGTCAAACTCACCACAAGATAAAGCATGGTGTACATGGAGAACGACGCATGACCAGAGAAGAAAGATTTCCTGAGGAGAACACATGAAAATCAGCGCTATGCCACAGGAAACAGTAAATCTTAAGAGAAATCAGTAGTCAGCGAAGGTAAACACAAAAGCATACAGTTACAACTAAAATTTTCCAGGTAACTAATTTGGCGAATTTTGAACCGGATTTTACAGTTTATTCCAATACCTGGCCTCCTGAAGTTTGCCCTCTGGTCCCTGACACTGGTAGTCAGTGATGTAGCCCAGGGAGCAGTTGATGGTGGTGAAGTCCGGCTTGCAAACATCAAGGAAATGTGGACGCAGTCGACCCACTGACACTTTGGCGATGTCGGTGAAGGACTGGCTGATGGCGCAACCAAAGATGAACACGCCGACCTGCTTGTAGAGGGCGGAAACATACGGGTTCCCCACAAAAGACTTGGATCCCTCGTTCAAAAAGTAGATCCTGTAGCTCTCCCCGATGATGATCTGAGAGGGCGGGATGAAGGAAAATGTTAGCGACATGATTTGTGACACAGGCCCATGTCCTAATGTCCATCCTAATTCCAGCACTAGGAAGTCATAAACACTTAGTGAAAATGTGTGACTGCAGCATGGCCAAAATATTTTATGAGGAATGAGAGAACACTTTGAAATCATTATTCTGGACAGAGAATTTCCATGGCCAGATGCTCTTATTTTATTGCTACAAAATACAGTTTTATTTCTTTAGTATTTGAGTATTGTTGCAGCACAGGCACCTTTTTCTGCAATTTTAAACATCCACTGTCATCACAGCTTTAGAAGGAGGTTCATTATGAGTTAATTGAAGTGTTTTTACTCACGCAAAATCCAAAAGTATTGAAAAGGGCTGATTACAAAAACGTGTGCATGAAGCATCAAAACCGCTCATGAAGGGTTTGCCAATTTAACAGCGAGACAACGTAAAACCATCGTGGGTTTATATGAAATAAAAGATGGACATAAAAAGACACATAAAATATTCTGAGAGAGCGGGCATTTGGAAACATGAGCAGCAGAGAAGTCTGGTGTTTAGAGTGAAACATAATAGTGAAATATATGATTTTTGTTTTTAAATGATGACAACTAAAGCAGAGCGCAGTGATTTCTCCCGGGGCTGCTGGCTGGTTGTTGCGCATTTACTTGCTGTCATTCTATTTCTGAGAGAAAACACTGAAGCGACGTGGGAGGCAACTCAAACTGTCCGACATGTATAGTTTTCTGTAAGTGTGTAAATAAACCACAGTCTAAAACCGACGATGGACGTGTAAAGGGCGTTGGGGAGGGGTGGGGGTAAGATGGGAGATGGGGGATGGGGTGAATGGCTATAACACACAACAGCTGTTCAAGCTCCAAAAAAAACGCTCTCCCTGCCCCCTCAGCCGCCGTTGTCCTCTGGCCAATCAAAGTGTTGAGGAATGAAAGAAACTTTTAAAAGTGAGATTGGTGGTAAAATGGAGGGGATGGAAGGCAAAGTGAAAGGAGAGAAGGCACGAGTAAAAAAAAAGAAGTTAAAAGGACAAGAGTGCAAATGGAAGAGGGGAAAAAAGGGGGGAAAAAAAGGAAGGTGAGAGGAGGAATGAGGAGGGAGAGTGGGAGGGAACGGCAGGAGGCACCGCTGGTTCTAATCAGCAGAAACGCTGAGCTAGGCGACATATCTGATTTTGATGGCCAGACTCCATCAGGCGCACGTCGGGGGCACGTTTGTTTTCCACGTTTGCTCTGAAGCGGCTCCGATTTCACAAGGGATATCTGGCTGTTTTCATGTTAGTATCTCGGTTTCATCAGACATTCTTGCGAGGGGCACGGAATTAAGTCTCATTCTGGGAAACACTCTCTTGCGCAGGGATAGCCCTCGAGGAGATTTAACAAGCTGATAGAGTGTGTTATTTCCACCATCCAGACCTTTAGAGCCAGGCTCAATACAGCCCAGCTGCCTTTATGGGAAAGAGGGACCGGGAGAAAACACATCTGGTTCCCCTTGTGTGAAAAACTTAACTATGTGAATGAATAAATGAACTGGTACTGTCGGACGTGTGGCTGTTACACCGAAAATTATCACGGGGGTGAGATGCTGATTTGTGCGGCTTATTTCAAAAAGTTAAAATATGGTGTTTTCATTTCATCATTTCATCTATATATATATAAAAAAGGTTGTTACAAATTTAAAATGATATGGCCCCTTTGTGTTTCCCGTCTCTACTGCAGTGGGAAATGAAGCAACAAATAGACGGCGTGTTTATGTTTTCTGGTTAAGAAAACACAAAAGGCTGGCCAGGACGCACTCAGTGGGAGATTGATTGTAAAAGTCACGTTTTGCAAGGGGGAAAACGAGATATCTGGCAAAGCCCTCTTGCTCTGGGTATCCACCGCAGTTCCACCCCATCAATTACAGTATTTAACCAAACAACCATTGCATCAACCATAATTACACAACTCCCTCTCACCATGAAAACCCAAACATGTACGGTAGTCTGCTCGGCAGGAGGAAGGCACTGCTTACCCTCCCTCGAGCCAGCCCCGACTCCCTTCACATACTGTGGTAGTGATGAAACAACACATCCAACTCGATCAGCTCGGAAAAACTGATTTGCTAGCTGGCTGCACAGACATTAGCCGTCTACTGGAATTAGCAATGCGGTTGCTAATGTGTTAATACCCACTGAGACGTTGCTAATTATTGGGGGTCTAGCAGATGGTCGCTTAATTGAGTTGATGCTCAGGTATTAACGAGTCTACTTGCGAGCTTGTTGGTTGCTCAGGTGTTAGCACTGGGTAGATGCTCGGTGCTTCAAGATGATTTGCAGAGATTTAATTGATGGTTGATGAAACTTTGCAAAGGTTTTTTCTCTCCTGCCTATGTTTCGCAAATTGATCCAGACAGTTAAGTCTAAACAAGTCTAAAACTGTACTTTTTTACTGATCAGCTTGTTGGCAACTATCACCTCAGTCATTATGCTAAAATGCTACGGCAATTAAGTTCATTATAGAAAGTAAGAGAGGTTCTGCAAAACCTATTGCCGTTTATCTACATCAGGCAGAGCAGAGATTACGGTCCTCAGTCTTTACAGGATTCATTGCACATAGGGGGATTAAACCGCAGATATTGAAGTAAAAAAAAAATGCGGGTGGTGTGGGCAGCTATCGACAGATTTGGCAAAAATCAAGCATTTATGTGATCTCCAACCTGTGATTCGTGGAAAACAGAAAAATGTATCTAAAGTAGGGGGTGTCGTTTAGCTTGTGGATTACTGAAAAAAAAATCTGCAATGTTTTCTCTCAGGAGATTGCAACAAACCACTTAACATTTCACTTGGTCAAGTGCCTTTAATCATCTGAGTCATCTTAAATCCCTTAAGAGAAACCCTGAGCAAATGCTGACCGGTTGTTATCTAGAATGTGTTGGAGCCAATCACAAGTAGGATAATCTCCAGCTCTGAGTAAACTGTCAGATAAAACCCT
>CAAKHG010043510.1:37034-53848 GCA_901007715.1 Dactylopterus volitans
GAATGTGAGACTTTCTGGAAAATATAATGAGGAGGAGAAGTTCAGGTGTGACTGGAGACCTGTGAAATTCATCCGCTACTTCCAGTCAATCAAGTGCCCCCCCCTCTGCCAGCACATTCCTGACGGAGCAAGAACGAGCTGCACTAATTTGATAATTGAAACAATGTGATTTGATGGTTAATACAGCTGAAACATTAGCCACAGCTGCTAAACGGCCCGTCACTTGTTTCGTTGATTGGAGCTGGCGTTGAAATTTGGCTTCCAAAAAGGTGTTAAATGAGGATAACTTAGCATTATTGCGGTGGCTTTTAATCGATTTCAATGGGGAATTCAATATTTCTAGACAGGCAGAGATTATGTCCATATATTTATTGACCAGCAGTTGGTATGACTCAAACAAAACAAACAAACAAACAAACCACCATCACTAAACTCATAAAACCTTTAAATGTGTAGGTGACATTTAAGGAAACACTCGTCTAGCCAGCAGCAAACAAGAGGAACGCGGTGATAAACTCAAACATGTTGACACGTTCGCACCATCAAACAACAGCGTTTAAAGAACGAGCGCTCCCGTCCGCTGACATGATAAAAAAGAAAAAAGTACCAGGTTCTTACCCAAGAACAAGCAGAACAGATCCACCCCGACCAGCAGCTTCTTCCGCCGGTGGTCTTTGCAGTTGTTGTTGTTGTTGTTGATGGAGCTCCCGCCGTTCCTCGTCTCGGCTGCCATACTTTTCTCATATATCAAGCAGCGTTGCATTTAAAAGTCGTTTCGCGTTTCAAATCTAGGAGAATTAACTGTCGTCAAACAATATATAGATATTTTTTTGTCTTTAAAAACTAGTAGTCACTCGCGACCACGTGAACCCTACAGAAAAGCAGTCATGCGAATCAGCAATCCTCAACTTAAAAACCACACGCTCTCAATTAGAAACCGCTGGTTCCCGTGTCTCCGGACAGTCTCGGCTCGCTCCCCTCCAGCTTCTCCTCCGGCTTCTCCTCCTCATCCTCGCCTCCTTTCCTTGGCGCCCCCCCGCCCCCCGGGGGGAAGCCACTCCCCCAGACCCCTCCCCTTTCAATTAATGCCACATGTAAGCTGCCTCACGCGAAACTTATTCTCTCCCCCCCCCCACTCCTCAACTACGCTGTCAAATGGAGGAGGGTACAAAGTACAAGCAGCGCGGGAAACAGAAGGGATCCAACAGATTCGGGATTCTAAGCTGCTCACCATTGTCACAGCCGCTTCTATGTTGAAACAAGAGTCCGACAGACTTCGATGGCAGTCAAATCATCATTATGGAACGTGTAACTAGCAATCTGCATCACGGACTTGCATGCAAATTAGCCGTGTGGGGGCAAGCACAGATAAGGCAGTGCAGTGCTGGAGGAGAAAACTCCAATCATACGCTGGCCACACTGCAAGTGAATCAGTGACACTGGAAACAGTCGTGTTAAAAAAAAAAAAAAGTCAGCCAGCCGAGCGCAGAAATCAGTTACAAACATTTATTTTGTGCAACACAAACAAAAAAGGGAATCCAAAAGCGTATCAGCAAACATCGTTAAATTCCATCTTCTACATGCGAGCAGTCTGGCCGCTTTATGTTTTCGCTCTTTTGAGCAAAGTGCAAAGTGACTTAATTCGTGCATCATTCATGATTACCGATAACGAAAAGGAAACGAGGTGATCCGATCACGTCGCGTGGAACAAAGTGAAAAACATGCACACGTAAGTAAAACAAAACTGACTTTTCTCCCGACTCCAATGTAAAAAGGATCACGCATAACATTTAACATTTTTTAAGTGCAGTTAGCGCGGTGGCGTTTGAGCCCCCTGCAGACATGTCCCCCCTCAGCTGGCGTCTTCAGAGGGTGTCGGCGTAGAGTGGTGGAGGAGGAAGCAGCTCCAGCTCGGTGAAGTCAGCTTCCTGCTCGCTGTCAGTGGATAGCAACGGGACAACAGTGAGGTGATCTTCACATTCCATGAGGCAAGAATGCCGACTAACCTGAAGTGTCGTTTAGGCCAATTTGGCAAAAAAAAACAAAAAAAAACACTGTGCGTTTTGGAATGTGGACGCTTAAAAGAAAAAAAAAAAAGCGCCCCACTTGCTCGTGAGAACTGTAAAAACACTTACGGATACGGAGGCTCCTCCACAGCACACAAGAAGTCTGGATAAAGACAAGCAGATACAAGCACCCCGTACACACCGTCAGACACCACGTCCTCAGATAAACGCTGCCCGCAGGCAAGATTCCAACCGGTGTTGAGACCGTACTTTAAAGTGATTTGCAAGTAGCCGCCATCTGTTGGCCTCCTCGTTATCAGTGAGAGTGACATTAGCGGTGACAACAGTGGAGCCACGGAACAAACTCAGTGCACTTACTCGGTGGTTCCTCACTTTGCGCCAGAAAAAGAATAAAAGGGGGGCGGGGGAGAGATGAGAAATATCAAATTTGACAGCATTAGTTGTTAGACTTTAAAAAAAAAAAACAAAACGTGAAGCAACGCTGTGGATGAGGGAACTTCTTACTTGGTAGGAGTTGCTGCTCCACTGTCACTGAACTCTTCCTTGCTGTGTTGAAAGAAGATGGCGAGTTTCTGCAGGGCTTCGTGTCTGGTTCTGAAGGATAAAACAGAAGATTTACAACTCATCAAAAAAAAAAAAAAAAAAGATACGCCTGCACAATGCCTGGAACGCTACAACAGTTTATGATGACCATGAGTTCTAATGTATGTGATTTTTATTTATTTTTTTCCTTTTTTAATCTGCTGTAAAGCGATGACGAGCCGTGAGGGAGGAGAACGCAGGTGTGGTCTTGCACATGGATCTGTCAGTGCAATCAAGCATGAACATTTCATTAATTGCTGATAACAATGTGAGACGTAACTGAAATATATCACGCATGATATTGTACTTGTGTTTACACCAGCCATGCTGCCCACGCTGGTCTGCGTGCTACTTTTGCAGCGGGCACCGAGCTGGCCGTCCGGCTAAAAAACAGCATTTAAATAAACGCGTAGACCTCGACAACTGGGCGCACCACAGGCAGACCCAGTGACCCACAGACAGCTGATCGTTTAACAGGAGCATCGTTTAGCTGCGCTGTTTACATGTGACTGCCACAGAAACCACCTGGGGTGGGAGAATGGCGAGGGAATTGTTGATTGGAAAAAAGACAGCCAAGCTTGCCATTATTTTTTAAAATCTCACTGGCAACTAAAAGATAAAAGTAGCTAGATTCAAAGTAAAGTGGCAAAACTAAACCCTGCTTATCTGAACCTTTATTGGCAGTCGTGTTGCTGCTGTGGTCTTATTAGAAGTCGATATGTTCCAAAAGGAGTGATTTGATTGTAGTATTTTACTTGAAAGATTTGAATACATTTATTGTTTCAGGCTTTATGAAAGAAAAAAAACTAAAACGTTATGAGTGAGTATGGACCATGGTGTGCTTTAGCAAAGAGTTTTATCAGTGCCGGTCCTCGGGGCGCCCCACCCTACATGCTTTAGACGTCTCCCTGCTTCAACACACCCGATTCAAATGAACGGGCTGTTACCAGGCAGCTCGATGATGATGAAACGATCATTTAAGTCAAGTATGCCGGGGGGGCGACCGCATCAAATATATGGCAGGACAGGTTTGAAAACCGTCTCTGGATTCATGGAGCACAGCAGCATAGTACGCGCCACCCAAAACACAAGAGCTCAAACCTCAAGTCACTTAAGAATCCCAAGCGGCATGTAAACAGCAACTGTGGCGAAGAGACGCATGTGAAATGAGTCTAAGTGAGACAAAACATGCCAAGCTGTCATCCTCGACACCTGCGCGTTTGAGACCTACTGGGTGTGCAGATCCTCCAGGTTGGCATCGCTGAGAGTGTGCTGGGCGCCAGCGTGGCCGCAGGCTGTCAGCGCCAACGCATGAGGGGCAGAGGTGAACGGGTGAGAGGAGGATGGGGGGTCAGTTATGTAAGGAAAGTAAGAGGGTGAAAGGGGAAAGGAGAACTGCATAAGTGCACATCAAAAGGCATGTTGCAGTTCTGCTGTATGTCAACGCCTAACAAAGCCACCACAGGCAGGGGCTTGCATTTATATAAAAAAAATTGAAGTCTGGAAAGGGGGGGGGAGGTGACCAAATATAGACTGTACTCACATGTCTCAGAGGCTGAGGTGGTTTGCTGGGGAAAACTACTGTACAAAACACAGACAAGAGAAAACCATCATACTATGCATGTACTGTAGACGATGTCCTGCAGAGGGACGTCTAATGATATTAGAGATAACTTCACTTGGCTTTCACACCCGATAGCTTGAATGCCCTGGGCTCCGTACTATGACGCGGGATTTGTGGGTTAGCGAGGTGGCTTCAGGTTTAGCTCGCGGTTTTCCATATCATGAACATGGTTCACTTTTCAGCGTGTGCCCATGCCGACTTGTGCTACAGATATTATGCAAAAAGGTAAATAGCAATTCTCTGCAGGGGGAATTGCTGAGATTTGTCCGTTTGTCTTTAAGATTAATACAAATAAGGCTCTGAAGAAAATATTTTACATGAGTGATGTTATATTTATTCTCACATGCTCTGACTATTGTTTTAACATTTCTACAAGAAGATCTGGACAAAATGAAGCACACAATATACATAGAATTATACTAAAATATATCAAACAAGGAATAAAAGCCATTATGTCTAATGAAAAACTCCAGGACATTAATAATGCTCAGTAGATTATATCCATGTTCTTTTTTTACATACTCATGTGATCTTCACTGATTCTACAGTTTTTAGATCCTCATCACAGAATACAATCAGAATTAAATCTACAAATGTCTCAATTGCAGTTAATGATTCCTGATGAACGGCAGAAATTTCATATTGACACACTGATCAACGTACTTTTTTTTTGGCCAGCTCTCCTTGTCGTCTGCGTTTGTTTTTCCCTGCATTATGGATTCATGTTTCTCGTATCTTTCTCATGACTGGTCAATAGCTTTTTCTCTCCTGTGGCTTCTCTCTGGTGGAACGTCTGTCCGATCTACTGAATCCCTCTCAGTATTCAAAAATAGACTAAAAACCCAGCTCTGCAATAAAAATGAATAAATAAAATGTTATGCTCTATTCTCTATCATTCTTTCCTGCACTATCTTAGGCACCCACTTCTAATTCATGCCTGAACCTGCTTCAGGGCACTTACTCGCATTCTCTCCTGACTAGATCCTTGCCTGTGTTGTTGAACTCTCACATGCGAGTTGCTTTGGATTAAAAAAAAAGGGCCATATGAACTGTAGAATGATTGTAATGGGGCATGTGTTGCCAACGCCGCTCCTTTCATGTGAGCATGCTCACAACTACTGAGAAATTCTGGGTCGACCTACCCATTAGATAAAAAGCCTTGTGACGCTGCTTATGCGGCCGCGGTTGTTGGGGTTTGTCAAGCCAATTAAGCTCAAGATACATGGGTATATTAAACCTGCTTCGTATTACAGGCCGCTGGTCTGAAACAACTGATGAGTTGGTTCCCGATTTGATTTCTTTTGAGGGAGAAACTCAAGTGAACCAAAAAACGGCACCGGGAGGATGTTCGTATGAGGAGGTAGATATCTCTGCTACTTTTTTCCTCAACTTTTTGCTACTTCACAAGCTGCTGCACGTTGCACGCTCTGCTGCCTCCCAGAGTGCAACGCTCACCCCGCTATGGGAAATGTTTGCAGAGTACGCCTGATAGTAAAAGCCTGGATCACGTTCCAGCAATACCCTCCACCATTAATTTGGGACTGAGATTACCTCCTGTAAATTGCATCCAAGGGGAAATTATTTCAGCAAACTAAAAGCGCACATTTGTGAAAACACACAAGTACCCTTCTGTGGAAGTGAAAACCTCAGAAGGCAGTGAAATTAGAAGTCTTACTGTCTTTCATCGGAGGGTGACAGCGTCTCATCTTCATAGGCCCACTCCTCGCTGTCATCTGTGACTGAGGAAAAACAGGTGGGTTTGATTAGGTGCCGTGCATGCTGATGATGGATGTTTAGCGGAGAAACAACTAAAACCCCACAGTTTACAAGCAAATGCCTAATGGACTAATTTAGGATTTCAGGCATTAGACCGAGTTGCTCTTCGGGCTGCATTCCAAACTGGGTGCAACTGTGTCATGTCACTCAACTGCTCCATCAATTATATGAAGCCGTTTACATTGTATGGCACGCATTAATACTGTGGCAGTGCTTTTGGATATGAAAGCAGCCAATGCAAACTTGGGCTTCCAGATAACCGTCATATAATGTTTGAGGCATTTGAGTCTTCCGTTACTCACAACTGCTTGTTAGCACAGGATGGCTCGAGGATCTGAAAAACAAGAGTTAGAAATGACTGATGATGACGACACCCACTGATCTCCCAGCAAGCAAAGGAAGAAACCAAGAGAAACCAATAACTGTATCAGTGAGCCTCCCAGTACCTGCTTCCCATGCTGATGGTGTCCGCCTCCAGGGGGCCTCCACGTCCAGCTGCTTGGGCTTTCTTGCCGAGTTCCAGCATCTCCTTGATATTGAGCTCCACATTCATCACGGAGATGTAACCATCTGCAGAAGCCAGGGAGGACCAGTTGTGAAGAAACACTGAGAAGCTCACAATATTGTGTTTAACATGCGAAAAGGGCATAACTAAAAAAAATTGAAGAATCCTCTTTTAAAGTTCCATATGATGCTTTTCTTAATGGTCAAGAATTTAAGGTGAAAAATCATGATATCCTGTAATTCTAGGCCAAACCTTATGAGACCTGAGGGAAAATATATTGAAGTGTGACAGAGTATTAAAGTGAATCACACCAACATAACCAGCATAAACTCACACTTATGGTTGGCATCTCGGGCCAGCCATTTGCCTTTGGGGCAGTTGGTGGTGCGAATGATGCTGACCGTGTCCCCGCTTTTCACAGGCAGGTCATTCTTGCGAACTTTGCTGGCCACCATCACCTTGGCGTGGTACATGGGCTCTTCCTCACCGGTCACCTAGACAAAAACACACCTCAGCCTTGAGCAACTATTCCAACCATTTTTAAACCAGCACTACGATGCAACTGCATTTGTTGAAATGTTGGCGGTAACATCTGAGTGAAAAGACAAGATAATATATTTATGAATTATACGACTCGCTGCCAAACTATTCCACAAGCCAATCAACAGCTGAATAAGGCTTCATGACAACTGCATGCATTTAAAAGAAACAAAAAATAAAAAAAACGACAAAACAAACTCGACTGGAGAAAACAAATCAACATCTGACTAAAGCAACGGCCCAACTTACCTTAAACTTCTTTTTCATTTCACTCTCTTTCTTCTCCTTTTCTTTTTGCTCTTTTTTCTCCTTCTCCAGCCGCTGCTTCTCCCTCTTCTTCTGTTCTTTATAGTCTGCAGTGTTGGGGCTTTGGCGGTCTTTACTGAAAACAAACTGGACTGTTCAGTGGCAACAAAAGTTTGTTTTCCATAAAACACCTTTTCCATAACACCAAAAATATAAGAACCACATGCCCATAGAGGGGGGAAAAAAATCTTTGTGAAACAAAAGGAACTCTGTACATGTCATTCTTATTAAAAACTTGAGTGAGTGAGGGCAGAGATGTCTGACATACCTGTGGACGTGACTGTGGGTCGAATGAGTAGGTTCTCCTGATAAACCGCCCCTGTAGTTTGATTAATACAGTAAGAGAAAAATCAATGGCTGCCTTCCATCTGGCAAAAATCAATGTCAATGATAAAACACAAGACATACCATGGATTCCGTGGCCAGATGTTAAAACAAGCCTCCTCCTTCTTGAAATAAACACAGACAACATGATTTGTTAATTTACCACAGTTGAACAGAGGGAGGCACATCGTTTTTGTAATTGCACAGAACAGCTCTCTCACCATCAATTGACCCCCTTCTTTTTTTAGTCACTAAGAAAATTAGATTTGAAACATAAGTTACCATATGGAGGTTGTCAGCATATGGATCTAAAAGAAATGGATAACAAAAGAGTTACATGGGTGATGAATTTGTGCAAGAGCTCTTATTCGACAACACTGCATCAAGAAAACGTCCTTACTCTTCAGACCACCCTTATGTTTACGCAAGTTCTGGCTCAAGATGAATCTGTTGACGTTTTCTACATCCTCGTACACATTATCACACTCTTGATAGCGACCGTCTGGCTGATGTACACTGGAGGGAATATAAACAATCAGATTGCAAGAAACAGTAGGCCACAGCACAGAGATGCGAACGAAATATATACTTCCTGTTACTATCAGACTAACCTTGCATGTGGTTGAATCTCACCAGTAACTGCTGCGTGGTTACTGAACTCACTTTCTTCTTGGACAGAGTGGCACTCAGCTGCTGACAGTGCAGTCTCATCAGCGTGAGAGGCATGAAGATCTGCATTCGCGTCCTCATTCTGACTCCATTCTTCTGGTACGGCGAGCTCAGGGATCTCTGATAGGTTTATTGGTTCAGGGAAGCTGGCTGGATCCAGAGGGATTATGTTTTGACTGCCAAGGTTCAGATCTTGGACGACAGAACCCACAGTTGGCTTTGTGGACTCGCACAAGTCAGGCTGCGGCTCCTCAAAATCAGGGACGACTTCAAAGTCATCTGGTGCAGGAAGTGCAGAGCTGACATAGTCTAAAGCCTCCAGTTCTAAAGCAGCAATATCAACAGCTTCATCCTCTGTGGTTTCTTTCTCCGAGTTCTCAAAGTCTGGAAACACTGGAGCATCCAGGATAGGATTGGGAATGGAGAAATGATCAGAGTCTGGGCCCTCATTTGGTGCTTGGCTAAGACCTGGTAACACCTCTACAAAAAGAAACAAAAAACCTGCACTTACGCCGACATTTAGCTTCAACACAAATAAGTATCAGAAAAAGTGCAGTACGGATGAGACCAAGCAAAATAAAACCCTGTGGTCATACACGGAAAGAAAGGGGAGGACAGAAGAGAAAAATCAGGACAATCAAAAGAAAAGGAAACATGTGGTCTGGTCACTGTTTGACAGAAGAAGCTGAACTCCCGCGATTTAAAACATTCAATGAAATACGGAACATTTACTTTAACAAGTCCAACCTTAAAACTCTAGACCTTACAGATCGTTGGACTTACAGACCTCTAAGTGCATTGAAAAAAGTAATGCACCATCCCACTACCCACACACACACACTCTGCCATGCCCTTTGCACTTGGGAAGTTCAAAGCAGAGTCAATCTCTCAATTCAGCCTGTATATTTACAGACAGTCTCGTTTCATCAAGTATAAACAAGTCCTCCATTCATCTCATCTGACCGACGCACCCCTACATTAGTGAATCATCACTGTATAGTTCTCATTTAAAAAGTCTGCTCGATCCGTTCTGTCGCCGATATGTCTCTCTCTCTCTCGTTCTCTCACTGGCTATTATTGTGAATATACTGACATAATCATCCACGTTTGATATTATCAGGTCTGCCAAAGTAAGCCAGACAACCTGGGCCAAACATCAGTGCTGACCCCTGCACCAGACGTGACCCTAACCCTAGGGATAAATTGTCCTAAAACTCCGGAAGTTTAATCCCAGCTTGAAATTAATGTAGAATAATAAGCAGCTCAAGAACTTGAAGATAAACACTGTTAACATACCAGCAACTGCAGTTGGTTGGTACCTGCTGAGATCTACTGATGGCGGTCTGGGGGGCTTTACTGGCAGCGGCCCCTGTGACATCAAGTCAGGGAGAGGCTTCTTTGGAGGAGCAAAGTGTGAATGAGGCTCCCCCGTCTTCACGGAGGGAGGGTCAGCTTTAGTTCTGCCACACTGTTTATCCGACGCAAACTCTTAAGAGAAAAACAATATTGTAAATGCATTAGCAATCCTTGCAGAAACAATAGCTGGTTGAAACTAACACAGACATAGAGGGCAGAATTAGGACGCAGACAGGAAGTCTTTGGATGAAACTCACTGTGTGCAGAGTGGCTGGCTTTGAAGAAAGGCCGAGCAGATATGCAAGACAGGTGTGGGAGGCAGACGGGTGGCAGCATGGGTAAGTCAGGCTCAACACTGTCAACATTCTTTGGTGGCGAAGGAAACACCCTCTCTCTTGATGCATTATCGGGGGAACGCAGGCTCTTAGGTTTAGAGGAGATCAGCACCTGTCGCCGTGACAACCTCTTCTTGGCCTTCTCCAAGGTGCCAATAATTCTGCTTTCAGAGTCGACGCTCGTCTCTGCAGAAGGAGGTGTGATTGCAATATCTGGGCTGGAGAGAGGGCACTCGGTGTTCCATTGTTCGCCTTGGAATGAAACTCCATTTTCTGCCGTCGGTTTTTCTATGGAGGGCAACTCGCCAGGAGCACTGGAGGGTCTGGCGGTCAAGTCGGCGTACATGGGCTCCTCTCCACCGTCGGTGCTGACCTTTGATGCCTTGACCGACTTAAAAGGAAGCAGCAAAGCCTTCTTCTTCATTTTAGTTGGCAGCAGACTTTCTTTCACTGGCTCTGGCTCGTGTCTGTGCTCTTTTCTGGCCGGTGGGTCTGTCCTCTGCTCCTTGACAGGCAGGACAGGGAGCACGAATGGCATATGTCGGTCTTTAAGCGACGGCCGTATGGTGCCGTCTTCGTTAGTAAATTGGGAAGAAGGGCAGATCTGGTGCGGTTGCGGCGGAAAGGAAATTGGCCGCTTTCCCCCGGACGCACGCAGTCCATCTCTGAAGATGACCCGGGGGACAACTGCTGCCTTGCTTTCTGTAGCTGGATTGATACTGCTCACGATGGAGCTGCAATGGCCACCAGGAGGAGGAGGAGGAGGAGGAAGGTGTTTGGGTTTCTCGGCTACAGCCGGTCGACTGGGTTTGAACTGAGCCAGGAGTGCCTCCTCCTGAAACCTGGCCCTCAGAGCTTTGAAGTCCATTGGATTCTCCTGAAGAAAAAGAAAAATATCATAAAATCACCAACTAGCAGTTAAACAGATGAAGGTGCTACTTCAACTTCAGGAAAAAAAAAATTGGTGGAGATGGACCACTAGGGGGACACAACTCAGTTCTTAAACTACATAATTACCGGGTCAGTTCGACCGGTTTAACTAAAATCACATTCTCTCTCATCACATTCTGCTCACTAGCAGTGCAGCTTTTGTTTTTTTTTAGATAAGTTTTGGTCCGTTTCAGCTTCCATTCTAATGCAATAGAGATTTTTTTTTGTTTGGGGAACATGATTTTCTTGAAACATCCTTTTTTTCCTCTCCACTATCCAGACTTAACACTCAACTGTTGAGATGGTCTTGAGTAACAATTAGCTGCATTTCCCGAGATTAGCATCCGTTTTATGCGACGAACACAAATTCTACAATGTAAGGAGAAAATCGCACACAGACATGGATATCTGTCTTAATTGAGAAATATTATCAACTGTGAGTGAACGTTACAGTTGTTGGCATTTGTGTGAAATGACCCGAAAACATACAAAAGTATAACACAATGCATTTAATTAAACCCGGGCTAAGTAGCTAGCACAGCTCATGATCACAAAGCTGCATTTAGCCTTAACCCGGAAGTGCCAAAGCTGAAGTTACTCAGAAAACGCGTTACCTTTTCCATTGTAGCTGGTCGTGTTCATCCCTGTTCAGCTTTATGCATTTAGAGCGCCGCCTGAAACTGGGCTTGACGCTGCCTGGGCGGCTCTGTCAGCCCGTTTATGCTAAATCACGAATGACGCTAACACAAACAATTTGAAAGTGCCGCCGTGACACGCGTGCGCGATGCGCGCGACCTGACGCGCGCGTTCGCGTCCGCTAAACAACAAGAACTCACTTCCACCTTTACCACTGCCGCTACTATAGAACAACACACTTCATGTCGATATCGCTGAGGCGTTTCTGCCCCCGCCGCTTACAATTCACAGTACACCTGAAACGACTTATAATTTGAAACTTTTAATCGAAGAAGGGTCCTCGAGAACACGTGGCGAGTTGTTGACGCCGAAATCTGCGGAATGTGCCCGCGTGGACCGCGTTTTATCGCGACAGTCAAAGTGTTGACGGTCAGAAAATTTGGGGAATGAATCATTAAAACGCAAAACTTTCCCAACTGCTGCAAGAGCCTTTGTTTACTCTTGATCAATGATTCACTGTGGTTGGTAAAGACTGGGTTGCCGCAAGTCCCCAACGGATCAAAACAGCTTTTTTTTTTTTTTTTTTTGTCATGTGGCATTTTTAATCTTCACGGCGAGCCGCTCGTTGTCAGCATGGGGACGTTAATTCGTTTATTTCTGGGTATATGCACACTGCATATGTTTACCGGTTTTAGCGCAAATGTGGATGCATCCAGGAGACAATGGACGACGAATAGCAGGTGCGGTATTCCTGCCCTACACCACTAACTTCATACATCTTGCGCACCTCTGGTATTAAAAGTGAAACTGATATGTTACTGGGTTTTTTTTTTCCGGGCCAGTGCGGCTGCTGCCAGGAGGGCCAGAGCTGTAAACATTCCAGTACCAGTCAACTGCAAACTGGGGAGCTGGTCCACTTGGACACCATGTGACTCCTGCACAGATAAAAAGGTAATCTTTTTTTTCCCCCCCAATAAATTTCACAAGACCATCGTTATTTAGTGTTAATCTAAAACTACGACGGGTAGTTTTCACATTTGCGCTGCAGCTCTGAGTAATGGTGACTGGTCTGCAACCATATATTATGGATGAGATGATCAGTAAGTCCAAAGGGAACAATGATCCTCCCTACATCAGCACTCCTGCTTTAATAAGGTCAGGGTGGACCCTCGCTATAACGGTGTTAATGACATTTTTGACCTTTCTCGAAAATACAAAAGATCAAAATAATCTTTGGTCCTGTTCCAGACAATATGTGCTCCATAGACTCTCGCCTGCACACACAGATAACACTATGGATCTGACGTGCAATGATCACTGGCTTTCTTCTAGACCTATGATGATGGACCAATCAGTTTCAACTTTTTTTTAAACCTCATCCCTCTTAGTTCCGTTTCCGATACATGGAGAGGCCGTCGCAGTTTGGAGGGACAGAGTGCTTTGACACACTGTTGGAGAAGTTGACATGTCCAACAGCAACCACACAATGTCTGGTGCCCGATTACTGTGGCGAGAGTTTCACCTGCAAAGAAACGGGCAAGTTCTGCTCCTGGGTCCTGAGAATCCAACATATTCTCCTCGGTGTGTGTGAGTGAGGTTCATGGATATCTATCTTATGCGTGTGAGACTGTCTCTGTCTACCCAGGACGCTGCATCAGCCAGTCCCTTCGCTGTAATGGAGAGTCAGACTGTGATGATTTTTCTGATGAAGAGGAGTGTGAGGACTTCACTCAGAGAAACGACAAGTGTTCCACCCTCCTGAGGATTCCTGGTGCTGATCGAGGCACTCAGGGGTGAATGTTCCTGCTCTTATTTCCACCATTCATGGAATGCATGGAATCTGTAGCATAGGCTGGATATATTATATATTTGAAAAATCAAGACATCTCAGAAGCACTTTAAACTGTAAGACAATGAGAACTTGATTTATTAGATTTAACACCTCAGTAAATCGCTAGTTTCAAGTCTTGCTTGATCTTGATACAGCATGACTGAATCAAGTTCATGTTTGTTATGGCTACCTTGTGCTTGACAAGTCTTAAATTCCACCGCCTTTTCCCAATACGGTGACATAATTGACGCATTAGCCCAGCTCTCTTCCTTTTGCATTTTGTGTGGCTCTCAGACCAAAGTTTTTCCAAACAAAGATGTGAATCTTTCAAAACACATTAAGAATACACATTAATGCACAGTTATATATATTATGCATATGTCATATGTTGTATGTGTTTCAAAAGGCTGCTAAATTTCCTAAAACAGTTGGGTACTAATCGAGAATAACCTGGGGATTTGGTGCTTGCTGGAGTGCCAAGATACGCGTTTGACTGTCATGGACTTTCTAAAGGAATTGTACACAACCACAAGACTTATCTTTTAACATCTAACCAATTATTCGGCTTTTCCAAGCTACAATGCCTTGACTGGAGAGTTTGTGGATCATGTCCTGGATCCAGAATACTTTGGAGGAAAGTGTGAATATGTCTACAATGGTGAATGGAGAAAATTCATCTATGATTCATTCTGTGAGAACTTGCACTACAATGAAGATGTGAAAAACTACAGGAAACCTTACAACTACCATACCTACCGTTTCATGGTACCGTGACATTGTGAATTCTTTGTGCAGTTTAATAATTGGACTGAAGTGAAACATTTTGATGCCCATTCTAACCTCTTACAGGCTCAAGCTACATCAGAAGGCACTGAAGAATACTATAAAGATATGATGAGCCTGTTGAAAGCAAGGAAAAGCATGAGCTCCTTCAGTGGTGGCGTTTCTGTCGGCATCTGGTATGTGGAAGCAGGGCTGACTGGAAGTAGGGAGTCTGAGTTTCTGAGGAACATATCACGGCATAACAGCCAGGTACAATCCGCTGACCCACAAGTTGCAACCTACTTTACACCCCAACTTAAGCCAGACTTGGAGAGAGAGCCTTGATACCACTCATACATTTCCTGGGAAGCTGCAAACTGGCTTAGCTTAGCATGGAAACCTGGACTTAACTTGCCTGGCACTTTGGAAAGGTAGAGCGGTTCACAGAAAGCACATCCAAAGCTCAAAACAAACACAATATCCTGACTGCTTTAGCGGCACAAAAACATGAGTGAAACAAATCGGCTTGCGCGCGTTACACGAACATGGCCTCATTCACCCATATTCATGCACTGATGGTGGAGGATGCTATGCAGGGTGCCTTCCTGCTCATGAGGAGCAATTAGGGGTTCAGTATTTTGCTCAAGGACACTTCAGCACAAGTCTCTGCCAGAGATGAGGATTGAGCCAATAACCTTCCGATTCCTAGCTGGCTACTGTTCCAGCTGAGCCATGCCCCCCCAGTGAAAATTTCAATATGATTACAGAACTTGCAGCAACGTCCATGAGTTTTAGTGGTAGCCTCGGGTACACCGGAGCAGCACAGCAAGTCTTTCTCACTACATATGCATTTTTATAAATTAAACAAACCATTTTAATGATATATTTTTGAATGTAATCGTGTTATATTTAGAGTCATGCTAGGCATTTGCTATACTAATTGCCTCTTGGTTGCAGCTTTAAGCAGGCACTGTTTAAGGTATAATTGAGGTTTTTTTTTTTTACTTGTCATTAAATGTTAAAGTTTTTCATGGCTGTCTTTATCACAGTTTTTTTAAAATATCTTATCCTTTTGTTCTTAGGACTCAGGGTTTATCAGGCTTTTCTCCCAGGTGCAAACAGCCCAATTCAAGATGAGAAGCGATAAGCTGATGCTTCATGAAGATTTCTATGTGTCTCTCATGGAGCTGCCAGAGGAGTATGACTTTGGGATGTACTCACGCCTCCTCAGCACATTTGGCACCCACTATGTCACTGAAGGAACTGTAGGAGGAACCCTGGAATATGTGGTGGTTGTCAACAAAACATCCATGAGAGAATCAAGTACTGCGGCATTGCAATTTGTTGGTATAACTTATCTGGTACAATGTGTATGGTAAAGTAAACTTTTTATAATCTACCCTGACTTCCACAGAGCTGGAGGGTGAACAGGCTGGTGGGTGCATTGGTGGCTCTATTGGTTTAGGCATTCCATTTACAAGCATTGGAAAAGCAGAACTCTCAATCGGTGGGAAATTATGTAACAAAGGAGGAGAGTTTGAGCAAGGTGAGTCAACACAATATCTAACTTCTATTTTAGTTTATGGTCTTCGTAACAATGTCTAATTTCAGTTGATAAATGAGAAGTAGTTTTAATTTGTTATCACTGGTATTTGACAAATGCCATTTTTTTTGTGTGTGTATGTGTGTTTTTGGAATATAGAGGGCAACTCTAATTCAGCTTTGATTGAAGACATTGTCACTCTAGTGAAGGGGGGAAACACAGACACCAGCAGCGGCATGCTGGCCATCAGGAACCCTGAAACCTATCAGAAATGGGGGGGGACCCTCAAATACAACCCAATTCTCATCGACTATGAGGTAGCTTACTGGGGGGAAAAATGTAGTTTTACTTTTTAAAAATTTTTCAGAGAAAGGATTGTTTGCTTTTAAAAAAGGGAAAAACTGACACAAAAGTTGGAGTGACATTCCAATTTATTTGTTCACCTCACACTACATTTGGTCATCTCTTCCCTTCCTCTCCCATGACCAAGATCCTGCCAATCTATGAGCTTGTGCGCCTCAGCACAGCTGCTGGCCATGTAGGTGCCAGACTGGCCAACCTGCAGAGAGCCTGGGATGAGCATCTGCAGCAGTTTGACTCCTGCCGCTGCGCCCCCTGCAGACACAACGGGGTTCCTGTCCTCGCTGGTACTGCTTGTAAATGCCTCTGCCAGTCGGGCTATCACGGAGAGGCCTGTGAGCAGACTCTTAGAAGTGGTGAGACTTTCGTCGTTTATGAATTGAAAGTAGTGATTTGCACCTGCAGTTTGATTTCCTGCATAAAGGAAATGCTTCTTACACAAGGAGGTCAATGCCTTATCTGTGTAAAATATGAAGATGTGACCCTGTATCTTCAGCATTCAGCATGGAAGCAGGGAAAGAAGCTTTCCTGGCTTTGTCAAAATGTCCAAACGTTAGCTTAGATAAACTTCCATGAGCTCACTGTTTTGTTTTGTTTTTGTAAAATAAGAACATATAGCCTACAAAAAATGTAAAGCTTGCAAAGTTGTTTTTTTTAATTATTATTATTATTTTTTTTTACAAACCTCTTAACAAAGTCAATCTGCCT
>CAAKHG010043512.1:5696-15879 GCA_901007715.1 Dactylopterus volitans
TGCTTTATTCACTCGGCCGGACAAAGATGCACTGATCCCATTTGTCAAGCGCCAGATTGGTTCGCTGGACCACTCGGCCGAATTCGGGTCTCGCTGGGGAGACTCGGCCGCGCCGTATCCCGCGTGGACTCCCTCGCACGCCAGCTATGCGTCTCACATGGCGACCGGCGCTCCGCGGCGCCTTCTCAGCACCAAACTCGGGGAGGAAGCGCAAAGCTGACGTCCGAGATTGAGCTGCCCCCCCGGAATCAAAACCCTTGCATCAGAACCACGATCCTCTCACGCCGGGAGCAACCTCCCGTTTTATTTCGGGGCTTCTGAAAAACAATAAAAAAAAAAAAAAAAATCGGCCACGCTTGTGCGCGGCGCTCACACTTGTAAACGCTTCAAAAGCGGAGGAAATGGGAGCGGCGTTTGCCTTTCGCGGCAATGAAACTTAACAGTCCCCCGCTGCATAACAGCTGTCCATTAAAGCACCCAATGGAAAATAATAAAAAGACATTTCCCCTCGACCAAAAGAATTTCCAGCCCAGACTGCGGCTCACCACCACCATTTTTCTTTTTTTCTTTTTTTTGCGTAAGAATCAAGTGTTGACGAAAGCCAATGTTGGGCAACATCAGCTGGAGGGCCAAGAAGTAACGCGAGGGTGGGCCAATCACCGCGCCGCATGGCACACACGCCACTCACCACAAATAAAAAAAAAAAAAAAAAAAAAAAGGGAGCAAAATTGGACGGGGGATAAACAAGCTTCTCCATCCGTGACATATGTTGTGATGTAGATCAGGAGCCGGGCGTTTATCCTTCCACTTTATATCCCAATCAAACCCACTTTCTGACATGAACAGCTCTGCAGACCTGAGAACTGATCCCAGCACAGGATGTCTTGCTTCTCCGGAGGAGGCCGTGCGTGGGTGGGTGGAGCTGCCGAGCTCCTTCTCGGGAATCTAAAATTCATCACTGGCATGGGTGCTGATGCTGTGGGCGGCGGCACCGATATTACTTCCCTTCCTCCCCCGGACCTCAGCGCAAAGCCTCCCTTGCAATAAACTGGAACTCTAAACCGTGTCGCGCTTCCCATCCCGCCCGTGCGCGGCCCGCTCCCCGCCTGCTCCCCGCCCGCTCCCCGCTCTCATCATCTTTACATTTCACTCGGCCGCCGGGTAGCTCTCCACCCAACAGGACACACCCCAGCCCAAAAATAACTCCGCCGGGCCGGATCACGGAACGTTACGTAAATAAAACGACATCCCGGGGCCAGCCGTGACTCAGAGCGCCGCGGCAAATCGCGGCGGCTGCTTCGGACGCGCGTTAAAATCTGCGTTTGAGAAAGAGGAGAGAGAGAGTGAGAGGGGAGTGAGAGAGAGAGAGAAAAACAGCACATCTTATTTGCACAGATATCATTCCGTGTCAGTGACTCCTGGGACCCACAGGATGAGCAGCAGCTGCGATGGTCACCGCCGCTGCTGTTACATAAGAGGGCTTGCATCCACTCCCATAATTGATTCTGACCCCCGTGACAGCTCTGATGTGCTGCGGAGTGTAGAAAAGATCAGCACGGAAAAACAAAACAAAAAACAACACACATTGTTGTTGTTTTTTGGTTAGTTCCCAAACGTAAACACTGGATTACTCGGGAGCTGGACAGGACGGCGCGCCACCTCAAACGGGGAGGTCAAACCCTCCCATAAAGCTGGACAGGCCGCGTTTAATTTGCAGCCCCTTTTCCCGAACTCAAAAGCGCCAATCTGGTTCATCTCCGTGACCTGATCCCCTTCAATCTGCCGCTCCGCTCGCGCGCGTTGTGACATTTCTTTGTTTACAGAGATGCGTGTTCACAGGTTTTTTTTCTTTTCCCTCCCACGCAGGCAGCGTGGCGTTGCCTCGGCATATGGCCGATGCTGCACTCTTGGCGAGAGCTTCAGTCGTCGGCCCTCTGAAGCCAACTGCAAGAGCTTGGATGTTTACCAAATGCAGCACATTTTAAAAAAAAGAAAAAAGAAAAAGGCACAGATCAGTGGCAAAATATGAGTAATCATTCATCCCGTCCGGCGTGGACGGCCCTGGGGGGGCACGGATTCCTGTCACATAACCCCCAATCATTTGCAGTCATTTTTTGTTAACCAATCCATTTATTTGCTGCAATATTTGCTTTTGGCTTTTTCCTCTTTTTTTTTTTTTTTTTAATATGTACACTGACCCATTTGCCTCTCGGCTTATCCAAAGTTTGCCTCTGTGAATCATTGACATTTGCCAGCTCTTCATTTAAAAAAAAACTGCATAATCTGAGGAATGCAGCTCTGATGATGCCCCCCCAACCCCAATTCAACAAAAATATGAGCAACGCTGAGTCCTGAGAACCCAAAATGACAACAACGGTCCTCCATGGGATCCGATCTAACGCAGGCAGCCTGAGCGCGCATTCGGATTTTACGTTCAACACCGGGCACTTGGCGTGGACGTTTCCACGTAACCGGACGCGTCTCGGGGCCGAATTGGAGAAAGTATGGAAACGCGTTCCCAAAAGAACGGACGTGAGCTGCTCCATATGTGGAGGAGAAAGGTGAAAGCAGGAGAAAGCAGCGCGGAAGCGTGGCAACGCGCCGCCGCCGGTGAACACGCGCGTGTGGGACCTTTTGGCGTACGAGCGGAATCACGCAACAAAACAAAAAAAAGTAATTCCCGAGGCCAAATGGTGGGACGGGGCGCGAGGAGCGGACGCCACTCACCGAAGTACACCGTCTTGTCGCACTTGGGGCACTTCGAGGCCATGTTGCGATGCGATGCGATGGTTGGGAGCGGGAGCGAGAGCGGCGGCGGCGGCAGCGTCCACTTTCCCCGGTCCTGCGTCGTCCTGCGGCTCGTCTGCGTACGCGCGGCAAGTGTCCCCGGCTCCGCGCGCAGGAGCCGGCGAGCATCTATTCAGCCCGGCGCTGCTGCTCATTTGCATAGCCCCGCCCCCCCGCCACCATACACGGGCTCATGCCGGGTTCACGTGCTCCGGGAAAAAAAAGAAAAAAAAAGAAAAAAAAAGTCACCACTCAGCAGCCGGGCGGTCCTGAACGTTACATCGCGCCGGGAAAACAAAACAAAAGCCTCCAAACCTCCCCAAAAATCAAACAAAATCGTGGAGTTTTTTCATCGTAAGTCGACACTCGTGTGTTTTTGCTTTGAATACGAGAAATGACTGAATAGTTTGTTGCAGTTCGCTTGCTCTCGCCGCCATTCATTGAACGCAACGAACAAAACAAAACAAAAAAAACCCTCAATTGAACGTTTCCATGCTTTCATTCAGCGTCTAAACACGTGAGCAGCATCGCAGACATCTAACTAAATTACGATTTCATTACAAAACAGAAGGTCCTAAAAACAAGAAGGCGTTGTTACTGATTGGACTGACAGAAGGGGTTTGAGATTCACATCAAACTACTGTCACTTCAAAATTGGTACTTACACCTTTGCACCTGTGGCGATATTAATAACAATACACAATAATGTAATCTGAGAGGGGTCAGTCTTCCTCACGAGCATTTTGCATTTGCATTGTTGCAGACAGCATTTTCAAACGTGCTTTTTCACAGTGTGCTATTACTTAAAAGGATCATTGACCACTCTGCACCACCATTAGTGAGTATAACTATTTTTGATACATGGTGGTGGCTTTTGAAAACAGAACTATTTTTTTTGCTCCAGTTTAATTGTTGCATCAGTTAGTCATGCGACGAAAAGGAGAAAAAAAATGGCAAGAATTCAGATGATCAGCGCCAGCCATTCAGACCATTTCAGCCATTTTTCATGCCAAACATGTTGTAGCCGACTTCACTGGGGTGGGAATCCGCTGCTTTTGCTTATCGCATTTCTTCACAACAGTGAATTCACGTGAACACATTTTTGCTCTGGACCGCTGGGGTGTCACTGAATCACGAAAAGTAACCGACGGGTTAACCGATGGCGGGTTACTCCTCACTTGCAGATCCACTTGTGACTTTTTAACGCGCCGAATTTGAAAGCAGCGTGACGTCCCCTGCCGTGGGCCAGCCTGCGGTCTGTCGCAGCCCGGCCCAGAGCCGGCGGGCGAGCCTTTTGAGCGAGCGGCGGGGCAGTCCACGGGGGCGCGTGCTCTCCCCGCTTCTCTGTCCCGCCTTCCCACAAGAGGAGCGGCGGCCACAGTTGGGTTTGAATCACAATGCACCCTTTCAGAGTGACTGACTTGTAGGAATTTGTCAGGGCAAGGGGAAGACGCTGAAACGTGGCTCGGGTGGATCGGCTTCCCCCCCCCGCAGAAGGCTGCTGGCATCGTGACAAATTAAACCTACTGAGGGAGGCAGGCAGAGCCAGAAAGGCAGCCTCTGAATTCCACGCGCTCCAAGATGACGGGTGGACGGCGCATTCTTTAATGGTGACTAATTGAAACAATCGCGCACCGGCACTGCACCTTATCAGTTCTTTAAGCGGGGACTATATGTCTCTTTCCATTAAGTGTGGCTGAGGTCACCTCCTTCACACATCGGTGCTGTCGGGCCTGTCTGCCCGGTGACGATGTGCAGGTCCCCGCGCGGGAACAGACACTCTGATTTTCCACATCTGCGTGCCGGCTGATTAGCAACTGTCAGCGCGCTTCTGGCCGGTTATCTCATGAGCAGACTGTTTAAAAAAAAAAAAAAAAAAAAAAAAAAAAGGCGTTCAGCTGAAGACCCCAGAGAAACTGTACAAAAGGCGATTTGGGAGGCAGCCGGATCAGCGCCGTTCCCCCTTTGGAAATGTCTCCATGTGTTTTCCAGCTTGAAACGCCCCCGTGAGCACTGGGAATAGAGAGACTTCCCGCCTCAGCACTCACCGGGTGGGTTTCACAGAGGACACGAGTTCATTACTGCTCACCTCCAATTGTTTGCTGCGGTTGCAGGTTCCGCAGCGGCGACGGCGGCGCAATCAGGCTCAGACCTGCTGAGGGGCGAGACAGGAGGTCAAATACACCGCAGAGTGAACCGGAGACACCGGGGAGGAAGGACATTGAAACCGAAGGGCCAATGTTCTCAGCAGGCCTCGCTTCGCTTGGACGCGCGCGATCAAGCCAAGGGGAGAAGTATGTCATACCTCTCGATTGCGAGACACTCGTGTGAGGTATGGCAAAAAAAAAAGAAAAAAAAAGAATGCGGAATCAGCAACCCCCGCGCTTTAAAACACCAGGTTTAAAAACCTAATGTCAATCATTTTTGATGTATGATGAGCAAAAAAAAAAAGAGGAAGATGGAAGGGAATGAGAAGCCTCGGCTGGGGTTGTCGGAGCCGGTGCCTCTGAGGAGACCGGAGTGGACAGATCCAGGCCACCGTTTTACATTTAAACTTGCCTCTTATCCGGTTTGGGGTTCAAACCCGCGCTGTTTTTCCCGAGCAGATCAAGCAGCCGCGCGGCCCCGGGGGGGAGACGGGAATAGAGACGGGAATAGACAGCAAAGACGAGAGACGGAAGCGTGAAGCGGTCCTAGGGGCTCAAAAGCATGCTACTTTTATAGATAAAGCGGAGGAGAGCGGGGAAGAAAAAGTTCCTGAAAATTTGACATGTCCCAGTCTTACTTATAAATAAATAAATAAATAAATAAAAAAACAGCGAAAACTATTCCGAGAAAAGTGATAGCATCTCGGTTGACGTTAATGGCGTATCCGAGTAACAAGAACGTGTCACACCTCATCACAGTGTAACATTTCACCGTCACTGCAAGTCAATATGCTGTAGCTTCATAGTGTTACTTGCTTACGCAGGGAATAAGTATACAGAAGTGACATGTTTTCACTGCGGGCATTTTGATTTGTCACAGCAGGAGGGTGTTACTGATGACATTAACGACGGCTCCGCTCCCTCCCGTCCAAGGAAACCGCGGCAGTGTGACAAGGAGCCACCGTTCCCGGGACCCCGACGCCGGGGCGGCTAAATGGAATTTCACCATCATTAACTTGATTATTTACACCCAGTTTTCTCCTGCCTTGAAATGTCAAAAAATGCCTAGAAGGCTAGTGCAAATCAAGTTAAGATATACTTTTTTTTTTCTTTTGGAAGATAAATCTACATTTTTTACAGGCATTTTAAAATCCGTTTAAAAGAATGCAATATCTCCTTAAAAGCTAAAGATTTTTTTCCTAAATTTGTGTGTGGATGCAATTTTTAGTGAGGCCAGTTTCTCAAAAATTCCTTTTTTTCTCGTGAGATGCACATTCACAACAGCAAACTGTTTTCAACAATGTGGTTTAATAGTTTTAAATGTTATGAGCATGCAGCCCCAGTGGGGACGCACACTCGCACATGTGGGGCTGTCAGCGGTGTTGGGCATGTTACTTTAAAAAAGTGATTAGCTATAGTGACTGATTACTGCTCCCAAAAAGTAACTGAGTTAGTAACTTAGTTACCGAGGAAAGTAACTACTGCATTTTATGTTTACTGAAACGTTAAATTAAACCGTATGTTCAGTTATTAATAGTAAAACCTAGTATTCAATATGTTCAAATTAATGAAATTGACACGTAATAGAATAAATTATCACCAGGAAACATTGTACGCTAATCTACACTATTTTAATGTTTCTGCGGGACAATGTTAGACAAGCTGACGCGGAGAAACGCGTTGTTTGCGTCATAGTCATATTTCATGTTTACATTCCTGCCTTTTATATCAATGAGGGAAAATTAATGTTTGTACTTCCAGTTTACGTCACCTTGGAGTTATATGGGCTTGCTGTGTGTGTGTGTGTGCGCGTGTGTGAGAGTTTAGTCACCGTAACATACCGCATTTTATTGTCAGTAACAGTAACAGCGTTGCGACCGTAGAAACAGTAACAGTAATTTTGATTACTAATTACTGAATAAAGTTAATGCCATTTATTGGGGAGGCTGTTAGTCCCATCACCGGGTGCCAGTGCTCAACCCGGTGTCCCACCCGGGACCCCCAGGCCTCGAGGAGTGGCCCCGCCAGCAGCAGGTGGGTGTTTATGAATTCCAGCACGCCTGGCCTAAACGCCATGCACCCCTGCAGACGTTACATAATCCATGTGCTCCGAAGCCAAACAGGTGCCAAAGCCTCCTCTGGCTCCAGACGGCGACAATCCAGCGCTCATTTCCTTCCTTTTTCCTCCCTATCTATACCACCCACCCAAAGACACACACACACACACGCACACGCTCAAACTCGCACGGTCACGCTCCGGAGATGCAAACGCAGGCGTAATCCACATGAGCCACGTGATGCCGTCTGCTCCGAGGAGCCCGCAGAAGGTCCAGCCGGAGCCCAGCCCGAGACCACGGCGGCCTTCCTCTCTGAGCAAGTGCAGGATTTCAGGAGGAATTTTTTTTTTTTTTTGAGGTCTTAATTCATACTGGATGAGCACATCATTTGTGGAATCTAAATTAGAAATAAAGGCGCCGTTGGTACGGAAGATGTGATCTGCTGGATGTGTCTCAGCAAGGGGGGAGAGGGGAAAAAAAAGGGGGCGCATGAATTAATTATTGAAATGTGCACACATAATGGTGAGCGGAGGTTATTTTAGAAACAGTGTCTTACGGTTAGCTCTGCGAGGAGACCGAACATTCCCAGATGATAAGCTAGAGGCTGGCTGACGGACTTGAGGACTGTGAGTGGTCTGTGGGGTTAAAATGGACAGATACGTGGATAAGAATGAGTTTTATCTGCCCTCTTCTTCTTGTCACGTGAAGGATTCGTATTCTGAAAGGAGCCGATCTCGAGCCACTGGACAAAATGGGCCGTGCGAGAGATAGCAGGGGTGTTAAGTCTTGAACTTTATCGGCCATGCGTCCGTCTGTCTCATTGGCCACGTAATCAGCGTGAGCCACGGAACGAGAGGATGCCTTAAAAAAAAAAAAAAAAAAAGATTACTCAAATAAAACAGAGATCTTAGACACTACCGATCATTTGTATTTAACAACGCTCGAGTCAGTAAGCCGTCATAAAATACAACCACCACACATCAGCGCAAAAATCAGTCCATCTAAGAGCACTTGGGAAGAGCCACAAATGCTGGAGAGAATCTTACAGACCTAAAAAAATAAGTAAATTTATGAGAAAGGGTCTGTGTGGAAAGCAAGAGAGTTCAATGAAATCTAAGGCAATAAGAATCAGTGATTAATAACTGTGGTTGTCTTGCGGACGCACCAGTTGAGGATCATCCGGGGGCTCCTTCACGATGTTTCAGCTAAATGGCTGCCCCTGTTTGTGTGTGCGTCCCGTCTGAGGTCACTCCAGCTAAAGATTCAGTCACAGGCTCAGTGGCCTCCCTAAAGCTGGGTCATCACATACGAAAACGCGCCGATAACGACCCGGGGACCTTGGGGCCCGACTTTTACAGACAAAACAACCGCCTGTCTGTTCCTCCGCGACGGCACATCTCCGCACAGCGTTTCAGAGTGTGGCGTGAGGCCGGTCTTATTGTATCACAGGGGCTTTAAAGAATTCAGATTCCACTGAATTCCATTTTTAGCGGCGCGGGTGCGTGCGTGTTTTACTTGGCAACTGTCTCGCCGGTTTGAGGGGTCCGCGGCTCGCTCTTTTCATCCAATCCGCTCCTTCTTTATCCGCCCGTTATTTTGGACGACATAAAGCGGGCGGCACATGTGCTGCGCTTCCTTTCAGGGAGGGGGGGGCAGCAATAAACGGGTGGCACCCATGTTGAACCCCGATGGCGCCCCCCCCCACACACACCCCTGTGGAGGACGGGCGTGGTAAAGGCAGCTGGTGGAAGTCTTTGGAGTTTTTGATCTGTCTATCTCCGCGCTCTGTGATCCTCCCTCTCCTCAGTGATGCACATGGGAGTTGGGCTATAAATACAGCGAGCCTGCATACCCCCGCGTTTTATCTTTCATGATACGGATGATTAACAGCTAAATTAGCCTATAGCGCGTGATTTAACCGGCGAGCTATTTAAGCCTGTATTTAAGGCGCCATCAAATGTAATGTGCTCTACATTTCTGCCTTTTGTGGCTTACTACTGTTTAATCACACTCGAGCGCCCCCGCGGCCATCCGGCGTCTCCAAAACATCATCAAGGCTTCTCTGCTCGTGCGCTCCGGACCAATCTGGCTGGTGATCAATGCGCCTGATCGGTGATCGGTCGCCCATGGGGACTTCATCGTCCTCAGCGGGAAGCATCCGTGGGCGGATGTGCCGCGCGGGCCTCGCTCGTCGGGCATCAATCGGCGGCCGTCCTGGGTGGTTGCGGGCTAACAGCTGCCCGGCTGCCTCGCTCACGTCCGTGTGAAGCGCAAAGGGGTTTGACGTGAATGAGGAGCAGCTTAAAGGAAAAATATTAGCAACTGTTTTCGGTGAATAGCGCTAAAGACGGCGGAAAGCATGACGCGTTACAGCTGCTGTAGGAGGAAGCACCGTGGCTAGCTTGATTCCGTGCTCAGTTTTACATGTTTTTTGTCCAGACAAACACTTGATTGCCGTATTCCTCTAATGCAGGGCTTTCCAAATGACTTTGACCCTGAAACCATCCCTCCCTCCCGATTCAACTTGTGGGCTGTGAGGAGGTGCTGAGAATGAATTGGTGATAAAGTATTAGCAACATTTGAATTGTGCCGGATGGAAAACCCCGCAGAGAAACTGCCGACTTTCTCAGGTCCTCCGTCTGACATCTGCTCCCGTGATCCCGTGCACTTAATGTGCCTTTGCATTGGCGTTGAACAAAGCCTGTCTGTCTCTTCTAAATGGTCAGTTGCTTCTCAAATGCTTTGGTCCACGTCACACTGACTGGTCGTACTCGGCACGTAAGAATTTAGCTCCACTTTATATTTAGAAAACTGCGCACACACAAGTTTTCTGCTCGTGATGCTACAATGGAAAAGCAAACATGTGTAACACCAGGTCCCACCCTATTTTAGGTGTCTGTAGGTTTTCTTAAACAACAAGCCTTGTGTTTTTCCTTTTTTTATATATATATATATATATGGAATATGTGTTAACATCATAAGTCAGCTAATGCTGAAACAAGGCGGCATTGAGGGTTACAGTATGTCAGTTTGCACTCACTTATGAGGCATGACTTCAGATTCTTCCTTTTCTGGAGCCTTCCGTGCGTGCGTGTGTGTGTGTGCGTGTGTGTGTGTGTGTGTGTGTGTGTGCGTGTGTGTGTGTGTGTGTGTCACAAATCACACGTCACTGTGTGGAAAATACACATTTAA
>CAAKHG010043512.1:19734-37234 GCA_901007715.1 Dactylopterus volitans
GCTAACACACAGATTGCACCGTGATGTGGTGCAGTATACTGCAATATTGTGCATTTCAACTGTTCCAAAGGTGTCAGCTCACTGGTTGCACAGAGCCCCAAACACACACACACACACACACACACACATACATACACACACACACGCACACACATATACACACACACACACACGGCATCTGCCTCGCTATGTCTCTCATTGTTTTTCATAAAAGAGCCCTGACACACAGCACAGAATCCATTCACTGCAGCACAGTTCTAACATTGAGACTGCACACTTGAGCAGGAGTGCATACTGTAAGTACACATGATTGGCTTAGAGCGGTCACGTGACTGCAGACTATAGTCCCCTGTGTTAGGCCACAGTAATTGAGGCTTCCATATGGTATAGATCAGATGTAGCCTTCACCACAGCATTCCTCCAGTGTGGAGGACGTACACTTTCGTCCACACAGAAACCAAAACCAATCAAATGACTAAATCTGGAAAACTATACTTTCTCCCCACGTACTGTCTCACTTATTAGACTCCTCCGTAAAGGATTTAGCTGAGTAGCCGTGGACTGGGCAATTTATCTTGTGATTACAATACACTTGACAATATAATCATTCAATATTCCAGGAATAGCCGTTGGTTGCGTGTTAACGTGGAAAAACAGTTCACATTTGCATTAACAGCACATTGTGACAATATCTGCCCCATTTCTGTCTAATTTACCGCATAGGTGCATCCAATTTACACAAATTGACCATCAGTGCATGAACACCTGAACTGATGGGTTTATGCCAAGGAATTTTGGCCAACTCAAAATGATTTTTCTGTTTTCATTTAGTGTACACACATATATGCATATATTGGCACTGCCACAAAGGTGAGGGGTTATCCTGTGAGTACTCATCCATAATATTCTCCTGATGTTGGATTAAATTTGAAAAAAAACAAACCTTCTCCCGTTTGCCAGTAAGGCCATGTTGATGTGCTCCTCTGGTTCTTCGTGGACTTCACTTGACACCCTCCAGAGAGGCCGGAGTTTCCATTAAAATATCGCGAGAGTTCTGCTTTTCGAACCCAAACATAGTGAGACTCTGCTCACGTTCGGATTGGTTCTGTTTTGTTCCCAAGTCTGCCTCGTAGCCCCAACCATGTACGTTGGAATGGCGCAATCTTTTTTTTTAAAATATACTTTATTTATCATTTAAACGCGTTAGCTACAAGAAAAAAAAAGCAATTAATTAGACAGGTGAAGATAACCAAGTAGCAAAATTAATGGAAAACGTCAGCCGTTGATGTTTGAGGAGACAGTGATGTCACGTAGGTGTCACTTTTGCGTGGCTAGCATAAGTACCACCGCGGCTACTATAGTTATTATTATTATTATTTATTTATTTATTTTTTAAGCCAACTGCTGAAGTGGTCGCCCGCATCTTTGAATGTATTCTTCGTCGCACCCGCTCGTCCGCGAAAGTTGGCGCTTCGAAAAAAAATAAAGTGCACTGTCTCTTTAAGGTCTCTAGGCTAGTCTGTTTCGTATTGATCAAGCCACCATTTTCCAACACACAGCGGCGGCAGTGCTAACACAGCTCCGGCAGCGCCACGGAGAAGAGAGCCACCCCTCCACCTGGAGAGGAAGCCAGGGACCGGGGCCAGTCATGGCAGCGAACATGTACCGGGTTGGAGGTAAGGCAGCGCGGGGGGGCAACATTGCAGGACCCTCGCGTGTGTTTTTAACCGCCGAACTCGCCATGATTCACCACTGGTCTATTATGTATTTACAGAGCGTGGTCCGTCTTTCCTTCCCTTCTTCTGTTTTTTTTTTTTTTTTTCCCAATTTATTTCCCCCCAAAAGCCAGAGCGCCTTGTGCTTCACAGATGATGATGATGATGATGATGATGGTGGTGACTGTGAAGAGGAGGATGGCGATGAAGAGTAGTGGTTCGCTTACAGAACAGCTGCTGGTTCTTTTCGCCCCCCTTCCTTCGTTTCTTTTGTGCCTGCTGTAACTTAACGGTGATCTCAAACAACTACTTCTGTGCTGGGTGATGTACTTTTGAGTTAGCATGCGCCGTGGGGGCTCTCCGTGTGCAGGTTTCGGGGTGAACGTTCGCGAGCATATTCCAAAAAAACAAAAACCAAAAAAGTTTGGCGTGCTATTCAACTATTGTCCCCTTCATAATAATAAGTCATATTGCTTGGAGTTTACCAAGCCGCAGGAACCCCTTACGACTTGCCGGGGAGCAGCAAGGAGTGGATGCTTTTGCAGGGGGACGTGCAGCGACAGGAACGTTTAAAAGCGAGTTTCAGAGGCTCCTTCTTGAGCTCAGATGGGAAGTTCGGGAAAAAATAAACTCTCCAAGCTTTAAGATGTACCCAACCCCCCCCCCAAAACATCCTTAACTAGAGGTTGTTTTCTTGCTTTTGCACAGGCCACCTCAGTTGCACCCAATTAGGATTCCTGCCCCCCACCCCACCCCCTCCACCCCAACAAATCCCCTCATATTCTGCTTATGTTGCCCTGGATCGCATCCTTAAGGAACTGTGGAAAAGTGGCCACATGAAAATTACTGTTGCCATATCATAGCTTGAACTGAAGTAGGGGGCTGCTTTTTTTTTGGAAGGGGGGGGCGGCTGCTGTATATGGATTGTTTCATATCAGGAGTGGATAGCAGACACATGGCACATGCCATGTGTGAGAGAAATTTGACTGCTTTTTCTTTAGATCTACTCTAAATTCTTCGGGATATGACGGAAAATCCGCATTGGTATGATTTCTATTCAATTCAGTGGGCCACCTTCGATATATGTTGATATCACATCCCCGTTAAACACGTCGGTTACATTTGTATCAATGAAAAACAACCAAAATATAACTGTAATTTTATTTCTCAACTCTTCCAGACATTTAAATGAAGCTTCCGTTATTTATACTGAAAAAAAAAGGATAATAAGTGCAACGTTTCTTGTTTATGTACAAAATGTTTCACATCATTTAAGTTTAAGAGCAGCGGTTTTGGAGGAAGCGGGGCTGAAATGGTGACACAGATGCACCATGGGAATTTAAATCTCAAAGAACACAGTTTAGATTGATGTTTTCACTTTGCATCAATGATATTGGATAGTCGGCGCTTTGATGCGCTGATCTCGATCAGTGGATTATTGCACTTCCAATATGGTGTACTCCTTGTTTCCTGTATGTGAAAGGAGGAAAAATTGAAAGTGAGCGCCTGGCAATGTTTTGATGATAAATCTTTGCGTGATGATTGACGAATGTATACTCGTGTAGGGACTCCGGGATTCCTTATGTTAGCTGCGTTAAAAATAGCTTGTGGTGAACGTCAATCGCTCTGAGTTAGTCAAATGAAACAAGGGACCAGTGTGAACGGGATTAAGCCCCGATCGGGGCAGAAAATTAACACTTCACCGGCCAAAGGTTGTTGCTGCGATATGAACCAGTTACATTTTATTTGTAGTCTGTGGAGCACTAATTAGTTCACTAAGTAGAAGCAATTGATCACCTCCACAATTTGCCCTCCTGTCTATCTTGCACCTGCCGTCTTATTTTTTAGATGGCGTTTTTTTGTCTTCTGCAGCTTTCTATCGTAAATCAACTTCGGATGCTCAGACTGACTCTATAATAATATTCTTTTAGATATTCAACCCGATGTGTGATTTTTGTAGGACAAATTAAACACATACAAAGAATTTGCATCATTAGTCACAACGATGGAGATATATATATAAAAAAAAAAAGAAACAGAAATAAATCTTAAAATTGAGTGAGACTTTTTGCCTGAAACCAATTCAGCCCAAATCTGGCAACAAAGCGGAACCCCTGAAAAGATGGCTGCCGCTTTGCAAGACAACGCAGGATCATCTTAGAAAAGCGCCGTCTTCCCCCTTGGAAAAAGGAACCGCGGACAAAAGATGGCTACATGGTCCCTGATGTCTTTTGGCTGCACAGGCCTTGGGACGCTTGGGAGTGCGTCTTCCCCCTCCTTTCCTAAATGCAGGAAAATGTTGGTGACCAAGTGTAGGCCCGCACCATAAGTCTTAACATGGTGATGGGGGAGGCAGGATGCTCCTCATAGTGTAAACCTCGCCCCGCCGATTAAACACCCTGCAGACCGTGCACGGGCAGACGCGACGCTCCGACGTGACAAATAGGTGATTTGTGTGGCTGAGATCTGGGTTTGAACACCTCACATGGGATCCCTGCTGCATATCGAGACAGTCGGGAGTGTGTCAGATCCTGCGCGGAATGTTCGAAAGTGGCAAACTTTGTCGCTGCCCACGTTGCTTGAGGACTTTGTCCGTGCCGCTTTATGATTCAGAATCTACTTGAAGGTGTTGCGGTGTTAACTAATTTACCAACTGCCCGGCTTTGACAGTGCCCACACGTTTTTTTTTGTTTTTTTTTGTGGTTGGTGGCTGGTGTTAATTTCCCACGCTGGTCATTGTCTCTTGCCGGGTCTGGCGGGTGCACTTGCGCAGTGAAGCTCTGAGGCTTGCCCGCTTTCCATCCTGCTAAGCTCAGAGCAGTCATTGGGAGAGATGCGCGTTAGATTAATTCAACAAAGTGTTCCCTTTTATCACATTTCTCAAGAAGCTGGTCTGCAGAAACAGGTTTCACGGTAAACAGTATTCGATGCAAACTAGCTGGCTTGTTTCTTTCCTGGAATGCAGTTATTATTATTTTTTTTTTACTTACAAATTAAAAGTGTAGTCTGAATTGGTTGTTTGGAGACACGTTTTGCTGAAATCCCACTCATGTTTGCTGATTAAATCCAATTAAATGATAACGTGCTGCAGAGACTGCTGCAGCGGAAAGTGCAGGACTGATGGATGACGTTTGTGCAACTTTTTATGAGATCAGAGCATAGCTGTGCTGTGCACTCCCAAGCTGCAGCCTGATTATTAGATGTTACATTTATCCTGCACAGTTTTTTTTGTGCTAAAGATGCTCAGTATGTATTGCAAAAATAATTATGTATTATATATAGCAGCAAAAGATAGACCAAGACCTGATGAATGTGACGGTGACTGCTGGCTCAGACTGAGGAGCTGGTGTCTGTTATCAGAGTGAGATTTTTTTCAGAATCTGTTTTTTTTTTTGTTTTTTTTGTAAGTTTGAATGTCAGAATTTTCTAAAGCGCTCATATTCCCTCGCTGCTATCATCCAGAACGGCAGCTTCGCAACAGCAGGTTGAGATTTGACAAAGCAAGAGGAGTACGTTGAACAAAAGATATATGAAGGTGTGTCTAGGTTGTATCATGTTTGCTGTGAGGGACACTCAAGGTGTGATCTTAGTTTATTAAAGTACCAGCCACTAACATGGAGACCTCCATCCATCCTGTCCCGAAGTGTTCTTTTGGGGGGTTTTTTAAATAAAAAAACAATGATTGCTCACACAGGCGGACACACCTCTCAGGTGTGAGTAAGCATCCATTGGAGGGTGGTGGGGGGGCATAGATATGCGTGGGTGGATGTTCATGTTCTTCTCCTGTCCTTGCTCACGTCCAGCCCTTTTCATTACTTACCGGGGTTGCACACCAACCCTTGGCACTTTTTCAAACTTCAAATTGTGGTCAGTGCGAAAAAGTACCAGAAACTGCAAAGTACGTCAAGTTGCCGCTGAATGTTGCACGTTTCTTAAACTAATTTAGCTGATTTGATTTTCATGGTCGAGTACAATATTTCAGTCTGGGCCCGCATCTTTTTTTTTTTTTTTTTTTTTTCCATAGCCCTCAACATTTCAATCAATTGATTTTTTTTTTTTTTGTAATTAAAAAAAGCGATTTTTTTTTTCAAGGAATGTGTGAAATTGTTGACAAAAAAAATAGTTTGTAGTGCAATTAAAAGTGTCAGTTTATCGTGTACTTTTTAAGTGAAGTTGCGCTGACCATTAACCCTCCCTGCCGCTCTGCCTGCGTGCCTGTGCTGTGTTTACTCCCATTAGGTGTTTTCGCTTTCAGCAAGAGCTGGTAAAACTGCATAAGTGGGCTGCTGGTGGCAGGAACTGTGTTGATTCGTTATCAGGTGATCACCAGATCTTGGCCGGCAGTGTGGCAGATACTGTGGCCCCGCCCTTCTTCAGGAGCACATCCCCATTAATGCAATTTGATTTTAAAACTTTTGCTCCATTTACGCCAGGCGTCCAAACTACTTCCATTTTTTTTTTTTTTATCTGCTCCGGAACTGAGACATTTGGAAGCACTGCTGGCCCAGTTTTAGCTTGAAAACTCCAGGGTTCTTTTTCTGGGTGTTGACGGGCAGAGCCAATGATGCGTAGCGCTGCGCTCGCCTCCTGATTAGTTATTAGAAGTCGAATCCCAATTGATTTCTTTTTGCCACCATGGCCACTTAAAGCTCATGTATTACTCTCAGTAAGAGGTCCACCTCGTCGTCTGTCACTGGAAAAAAAGATCTTGGGTCTTAGTTTTGCAATCACTCCTCCTGTAGTTATTTTAGCAAATGAGGTGAACAACCTGCTTCCTGCTCACACCAGCTCGCACATGTTTCCGGCATTTTGGAGTGGATGGCGATTAGATCAGAAATTATACTAAAATGCTCCTTCTGGATGGAGATCACAACAATGTGGATGGAGCCTAAGATGTATAAGGTACGGTGTAATACTCTGCGGCACAGTGACACTCATTGGCGTGTGTTCCTTTTGTAGGGATAACCAAGTCAAGTTTTACTGGTCGCAATGTTGATTCGAGGCCTTTTTATCTGCCAAGTCGAACCCTGATCCGTCACTTAAGACTTAAGTCACACAGCAGCAGTGTTGGATTTGATATGCATCTGCCGCATGGAAACAGCGTTTGTAACTTTCTGACCGAGCTTCTTGATCCAAATAGCAGCCTCAGTTCAAAACTTTTATGAGCTAAAAATATTGGATGGAAGTTAACTCAGAGAGTGCCCAGTACCCAAAAGGAGACGGATCACGATGTCGCACTTGCCGAAATTGCAAAAAAACTCTCAGTCGACCTGTAATTAGCAGTGTCAGAGAAGAAAGAATGAAGAGCATCCATTCTGTAAGGCAGACTATAGTCTGGTGGCCCGCTGAGCTTGTCATGTGGCTTGTCATTCTGACCAACAAAAGCGACCGTCGATGCTGGCTAAAAATGAGAAGCCGCTGGCTAGCTAAATGTTTTTTGCACAATGCTAGTCTTTGCCAAGGAAATGGCAGCCAGCGGGCGACGGGATGTCAGGAAATAAAGACAATTTCTTTCGCAAATACTCCCTTTAACATTTTTCACTCTTACAGACAATAGATGCCCGGATTCTTTTTGCACGAGTATGTCCGGATGCAGAAAAGTTTTTAGGATTCGAATTTTAAAACTAAAATTTTAGCATCACGAACAAGTGAAACAGTCTGACCGCACCGGACTACAATATGATGGAGCTCTGCAACTGCACGTAATGTTTGTGCCTCTGCCGTCTGTGCGGTCGTTAAGGCTGAACCAACCGGACGGTGAAATGTCACGGACATAAACCATGTCCTTCTCCTTCCAAGCCAAGCGACGTGAGAATAGCAGGCGCAAATCTGCTCAAAGCTACCGCGCGGAATACATTTTGGTTTCCAATGAAGTCGGACAGGAGCCGCACTTTATGCAAAACTGTGTCCCAGCGAAAATGAAATATTTAGGAATCATTTCTTGTGTTTTGTGAGGCCTTGGAAGTTGACGGGCGTAGCTGATGCGGTCTGAGCAGGGAGCCGGTGTGGCGGATATCGGTGCTTTCAGCCGCCTCAGCCTGTAGGCCACAGCAGTGATGAGCTGCCCGGCGAGCTACACCTGCTGCATGAGCATGTAGCACCTGTTCTGCTGAAGTTTACCACAAGGATGCCGCTACGAGCACAACGCTGTTTTGTCTCTTCTTGGCAAAATGGGAATGTGCAGCCTCCTGCTTGACACGCGTTTCCCATTTGTTACGGCCACAATAAAAGATAGAAGAGGGAAATTCATTCGCTTATTTTCGTTATACAAATAGTGAACGCTCCTGGGGATTAAAGATGGATAATGCGAAAATCAAAAATGCATCTAGATGCGTTGATAATTGTTATATGATCGCATCGTAGCCCTCAGAATTGCCGTGGGATCATGAGGTGCCCACCTCCTAACAGATGAAGAAACTTGCACTCTAGGTTGCCGTGAGGGACACCAGCATTGCGACACTTGTAAAGACAGGATCGAGGCTTTTAATAGATACTTTTCTAATTTAAATAATACCTGATCGCCCCAATTAAGATCTTTTATATTTGACCTGAATCTGTTTTGGACCTCGAAGCAAAGCATTACTCCCACCCAATCATCACAGCCCATATGCACTGCACGGCACGGTGACGCGGAAAGGTGAAATCTAACTTTGCATTGCCGATTATGAAGTAAGTTGGTTGGAAATGAGTTTGTCCTCTGCTGCTGTACCAGACAATCTCCAATCAGGAAGTCACCTCAGGCAAAATCCTGTCAATCTAACCATCATTTCATTTTTAAGTTGCAAATCCATAGATTGGATGAGCATTCAGGAGTCGGCAGTGAGTGTGTACGTTTTTTCCCCCCCTTTTTTAATAGCTCTTAACCTTAATTCCACTAACAATATACTTTTTTCCGTTGTCTCCCACTTGAGATTTCTGTCCTCTTTTTTGCATCTCTTGCTAACTCATCCCATGTCTCCCTCTGTTAGGCTCCTCTGCTCATCTGTCCATTTTCCTGTCTCCCTCTCAGACCCAGTCAGTTATCTCATGTTTTCCCCTCTCTCATCATCCTGTCTCTCTGTCTCTCTCTCCCTCTCTCTCTGTCTCTGTCTGTCTGACTGACTGTCTGTCTGTCTGTCTGTCTGTCTCTCCCTCTCTCCCTGGCCTGGTTTGAATCAAACCAGCAGACTCTCTCTTTTGGGGCTCAGTAACATGCCTTGATTGGCTCGCACAAATTTCGACTGCACTGTGACATCAGAAGCGCCGAAGGACGCTGATTGGCTGACGGCGGAAGCGGGGGATGGAGATAGAGGAAAGGGGGGTTATTCTCGGGTGTAGGCAGCGGTAGGGCTGATGGGAAATGGAGAGACTGAGTGACGCTGCTTAGTGCCTACAGGCTCTCTCTTTCCCTCTCGCTCTCATTTTGAGTTCCGCTCGCTCTCCACTTGTCTTCAGCACATGGTGGAAACTTCAGCAGCCCACTCTTGACCCGACCGTTTTCTTCTAGCATTCACGTTTTAATGCCGGAGGAGGCAGGAGGGGGACACGGGCTCAACTTAAAAACGATTCCATTCCTGGTGACTTAAGTTCCCAAGCCAGGAAAAAAAGGAAGATAGCGCCTAATATCCCCATCTTCACAGTGGTTCTGAGTGCACTTGAAGAGATGTGCCATCACCAACCTAAATAAATAAATAAAGGCGTCTTACTGTGTCGTAACGCATTTTGGCACATGTTTAATAGGCCCCTCTGAGCTGGCGAACGTTGAGGGCCGCAGGCAAACATCAACATTTTTCCTGGGGGTTTGATCAGCGTTCCTTTCAACAATGACAGTTTTATTTAGGCTTTTATGGAAACGCAGAATATTCTCTCATTTAGCCGGCACGCTCAAACTTTTAGCAGCACATCTTGTACCAGGACTCAAGCTCACATTAGTCAGTGGAAGACGCTGATAATCAATGAATCATTGAAGTTATTTGTTAGGCAAAAATGCTAAATTGCTGGGTATGGCTTCTTTAAATGTAAGAATTTGCTGGGGGGGGGGTTATGGTAAGTTAAATGTCTTTTGCATCTGGTTAATTTGAGGACGTGATTTGATTTTTGCATTAGATTGTTTGATCCAGACGTACGATAAATTTGTATCATAATTTGCCACCGCGATGCACTCGGATGGCTTTTTCTGTAATCAGTCAAAAAAGCCAAAGAGATTTGCGTTAACTGCAGTTGTAAAAACCAGGGGGAAGAGGCAAAATGTGTCTGTGATGCTGGAGCCCTCAGGTGTTCAGCCCCTTTGCGTTAAAATCGACTTTTGCTCATCGCTGGTTACGTTTCTGGTAAGCGGCTAATCGATAAAGCCGCCTATTGTTTTAGCTCTAATATGATTGTTGCTCCGGAGCACCTCGAGTGCAGGCGTTCGCCAGACAGGTGATCACAACTAATTACCAGCCAGTTTGCAGGCCTCTTCTGCCGGAAGAGGCCTGAAAAAAGGGAAGGAAGATATCTCGTCTTCATTTTCTTGTCTGCGCGCCGCTCAATCTGGAGTTGGCCTGTTTGATATTCAGCAGCGGGATGAAGATGTCACAGCGGCAGTGGAGTCTAGTAACAAGCTGTTACAGGGTGGAGATTAGACGGGCATGTTGTGACGATATCTCTCCCTCTCATAGTGAGTAGTATGTTTCCGTGGCTGCGGGATGAAGCTGTCACAGAAATTACTCTCCACATACTTTCCAAAGTGCTGCTGCTGCTTTTTGGTGAACCCACCAGACACGGAGTTGAGTCCCTGCATCCTCGCTGAAAACGGCCACTCAAGTGATATTCAATGCATCCAAATGCATTTTTTTTGTCGTCGAATTATCTATTCTTATTGTCACTTCAGCTCAGCCTGTCCGCTCTTTGCTACTTCAAAGACGTCTTACATTTGCGGTTGCTCTTAAAGGAATCCCCAGAGATGGGGTATGGGCCTGCTGACTTCGTTTGCGTAGCGGGGCTTTTCCATACGCTTTTGCTGGCTCGGCTCTGCCCGGCCTGACTCGGCGTGTCGGCCCAGCATGGCGGGGGTTTGAATCTGCTTTGCACCGGAGCAGCCGGCTCGACGGTGCTGAGGTGTGTGGGCGGAGAGAGGAATACCAATGAGGGCAGTGGACCAAAAGGTTTTCACAGCAGAGAAGCTAAATTAAGAGAAATTGGTATCTCTTGCTCTTTTGTTTGAATACAATACGGAAGAATAGGTAAGCAGGCATAATGTTATCGTTCAGATGAACTTCTATACCGACGAGACCATGGGTGGGTGACTGCTCTCTGACTTCCCTACACGGCTATCGCACCCTTTTGTTAAAATCTCCCAAATAACACTAAATGATTACTCAACTTTTTTTGATCGCATTTCATCAGAAAAGCGGAGAGCTTCCCTCGGAGCACCGAGGTGTTGGCACCAGAGTGTTGCTTATTTTGACTGATGCTGACCAACCGTGCAGTCAAATGAAGACAAAAGATAAAAAATATCGGACGAACAGACAGAATGATTTTTATATTCTTTACGCTTTTTAGCTACTTTTCATCGGATGTCAACTTTGCCGAACAGCCGCAAGTCGGTGCACACAGATCAGCCATAACATTAATGTTGTACTAAGAGGTGTCCCTAATTTTTGGTCATGCCACTCATATGTGTTAGGGTGGCAAAATCTTAGGGGCAGCACTCAGTATAACCCAGTAAAAGTTCCACAGAATCACAAATTACAGTCCCAGTAACGATGATTAAAAATATGTCAACACTTCTCTCAAACAGATTCAGTAGAAATTCGACATAAAAGCCCCCCTGAAGGGAGAATTAATTGCAGGGCGGTTGTATTCTATTGTATGGTAAACATGCACAGGTTTTAATGATATGGCTGAGATGTGTTTAAGAATTCATAACTGGAATTGGAACAGGAAACGACGCTAGTTAGTTTCGATTTATTTTGTTTGTTACATTTCATCCACGTATTTGTGTGGGAAACGGTTAAATGGGTTTTAAAAAAAAAAAATCAAGTTGAATTCAAATTAGGACCAGCCCAGTTTACCTGGAAAAAGCAAAAAGCAACGGCCAGACTTGAGTTCCTCAGCTGTGTCCACCCTAAGCCCTCTCCAAAAAAAAAAAAAAAGAAAGTCAAGTAATTCCTGTGTTTGAGCAACAATAGTATATCAATGGCATTTTTCATTGATAAATAATTCAAATAGTGAACGGTCACAACAGCGTTCCAATGGCAGCGGCAGTAATAGTAACATAGGATAGGATCTCTGAGCAGATGCTGGACGCACGCTGAAACCAGTTAGTGTTGGATGCAGGAGATGCATCGGGGGGGGGGGGAGGCAAAAGTCAGTGTGTATCATGGTTTTGCTCGTGGGCGATCTCTGGCCTAGTCGGTCAAGAAGACAGGGGCCTTGGGGAGTTTGGGGGATGGGAGAGAGGGTGGGGTGAGGGTTCGGGGTGAGGGGAGGATAGCTCCAGCTCCAGGCAGCCTACCAAGTTTGTGTTATAATCTGACAGCTCTCAGCCAAGACACATGCGGGGATAAGACCAGGCACCCTACCAAGACTGGGGCCTGTGGGGACATCCTGGTGAGTGCTAAGCCTTCAATGAGCCTGGAGCGCTGCCAGCAGCCACACAAGCAGTGCACACAAACACATAGGCCTCCACACACACTCACATACACACACACACACACACATGCACGCAGACACGCTGAGGCACACAAATGCAGGCAAACGCACGCAAGAACAACAACAACACACATTCATAAGACAAAGGAAGCGTGAGGGGCCGAGGAAATACAAGGCTGCGGTCTGAATGGAAGGTTTGGAGGGATGCATTGAGTGTGTGTGTGTGTGAGTGTGTGTTTGCGTGTGTATTGGTGAGTCAACATCTCACCAGTCAGACCTCCCAACCACAGTTTGACCTCCTGCATTTGAAATTAGCCCGGTCTGAGTTGAGGCATCGTTTATTAGATGCCGGAGTTTCAGCTTCCTGTTGTCTAATGACGCAGTCTTAGTTTGTTCCAAGTGGACATCACCCTGAATATTTGGATGACCCCGCAACGCTAACAAACGTTCCTCTCGCCCTTTTTCCTTTTCTCTTCCCATTTTCCACCCCCTCTTTCTCCTTCTCGCTGTTGCTCCACAGATTATGTTTATTTTGAGAACTCATCCAGTAACCCACTGCTGATCAGGAGGATAGAGGAGTTGAACAAGGTGAGTGTGTGTGTGTGAGGTGGAACTTGCACCTTGTTTCCTTATGTCAGATGTCATGTCAACGAACTTGGTCTTTTTTGATCTAGTTATATAACTTCGCCCCTTCCCCCTTTTTTTGCTTTTAAAACAAAACAAAAAATGAAGAAAATAATCGTCTGAAAACTATAAACCAATTAATCACTCACATTTGTCACGCAAATAATGTAACACAATTTTTTTTCAGAATGGAAGCAATTAACACCCCCTACTCACACAGCAATAAACGAGTATGTTATAAATAAAAACAGCAAAATATCGGAACTCAGATAACAGGATCTGAGGGGAAAACCACAGTGAAGCTCATAAATCTGCGTTGAAACACTGAAAAAAGGAAGACATGGGTGAGGTAGACTGAAGATAAAATACTAAAATAAGAACTGATACAGAAAGAAAATACTAAAAGACTAGAGATGTTAAAAGTGAGCAAAAAAAAACTATAAATAAGTGCCGCATTAAAAGAAAAACACTCCATAGAACAAGCCTAAAGTGAAATGGCATACCAGGAAAATTCTCCCTGAAATGTTTAAATAAATGGCACTTCTAACTCTGCAAGCCCAAATTACACTATGCCATTTTTAATGTAGGAAACGGATAAGCATGGTACGCACACTGACTGCGCGGAGAGCAGTAAAAGCAGCACTCTGACAACATGTAACAAGTATGATGGTGTGTAGTCGTGAATTAACTTCCAGCCTTGATCAAAGAGGCAGGAAAGAAGGGGGTGGGGGGTGGGGGGTGGGTGGTGTCTCTGCAGACCAGTCACAGGTGCCCGCCGCCCGTCCCTCCTCCCAGGCCTGTGCTGGATAATATGGAGGCTGCTTTAATGTGAGTGACACAGCGCTCCGAGTGATTCTTTTATCCCTCCCGTCTCTGCCAGTCTCCCGGCTCCGCCGGGACCCTCTGGGTGTCTTTTCTCCCGAGGTTTGAGATGCAGCTCTAGGAAGTTCAGGGCGGTGTAACGGGGAGAGGGGAAACACGGTTAATACCCACCTTTGCGAAAAATATTAATCGCTCCCGAACATGAGTATTTTGCGGAAATGGCTGAACCTGAAAGCCTGTGTACGCAATGCCAAATGTGTAAAATCAGTGAAAATGACTTACAAATTCAGGCCCTTTCTTAGTACCTATAAAGTTCACTTTAAGAGAATACAAATGATTCTGATGTTCTGTCATTGTGGTTTTCAAGCATAAACGCCAAATGTTTTCTAGTTCTTGCTCCTTAAGGTCCAGCTTTTTCTGTATTTTCATGTTTTAGGATGTTTAATGGACAAAAACAAAAAGACATTTGATAATGTCACACTGGCCCTTAGGATTTAAAAATAACTTTTTTTTTCCCTCATTTTGCTGAAAAAAACACTTAAATTAGGAAAAAAGATGAATACAGTTTCCTTTTAACAGTCTGTCAAAATTGTAGCTTGATATCAAACTACCACTACCTAACTGGAGTGCACATCGTCTATGCCATCAGACACGTGACAGGCGCCGTGCTCTGTACTAGATTACTATGAATCTATGTTATCTTTTTGACTTCTTCAGATTATCTGCAGCTGCGTTTACATTTATGTGCCCCGAGATCAGTGCAGAGAAGTAATCAACTTAATTCAATTAAAAAAAAACAAAAAAAAAAACATCAGAAAAGAGATGAAGTTTTTCTCAAGTGAGAGAATTAGAGGAATTGGCTTTTAATAACTTTCTGAAACTATCCAAAGAAATCGATCAGCTAGTCTGAAAAGCTAGACTAGGCTGGTCTGGTCCTGGGAACAGCCTGAGCTGATGAAGCTCACTTGGATGAGGGGCAAAACGTCTTCCAGAAACATAACCAGGTCCGGTTGACCTGATTCAATTCCTTGTGATACTTATGACCTGGACAAATGAGATTATGCACAGACATACGTATTTCTGAAACTAAGAGCACACATATGCTCCAGCTTGCTGTTGGCCTCACGTTGGACCAAACTCGTAGGATTTGTGAGGGTTCCTAATCAAACATGGCTGTCATCTAGTCGAATAGAAAAAAGGCATAGTCGGGAACATTACCTTTATATGTAGATAATTAAATACAGGTAAAAGCTATAAATCTATTTCTGGATGAGTCTTATTGCTTTTTGCCCTTGACATTTTTTAAACCTGAGAGATGTTCACTTGTTTATGTAAAACATTGTAGTGCAGCTACTTCGAAAATGGCTAATGCCACATGCCAATTTAGTACCACCTGAAAGAAGCAGCAGAGCAGTAAAAATCGCGACATGCAAGTAGTTTAATTCCTCGCTCGTCTTCCTTCATAGTGTGTGAAAATAGTGAAACACATCGAATCTGAGGCGTGCACACACACAACCCCCCGAAACACCACATTGTCCCGCTCGCTGCGACAGTTCTTGCGATTTTGGCGAATTGCTTTAGTCTCACACTGCATTTGCAGCCAAAGTTTTAAGAATTAGCCTCATTTTTGGTTTTTCATCAGTGTGTGTGTGTGTGCGTGCGCGCGTGCGTGCGTGCGTGCGTGCGTGCGCGTATGCATGTGTGGATGCTGTGTGCGGCACCACTTGTTGTCATGGTAACGCTGATTGTCTCTGGTTTGCAGACAGCCAATGGGAATGTGGAGGCCAAAGTGGTGTGTTTTTACCGGCGCAGGGACATATCCAGCACACTCATCGCCCTGGCAGACAAGCACGCAAGTGAGTGACCGACCATAACCCAGCCAGCAGACGTGAGGCATCAAAATACGAGTTTGAAACTGTTTCTCTTGGCAACGCCAGTCGGAAGATTTACAGAACTGAAAGATAATCTATTTGTTATTTGGTGTGATTATCGAGGCTTGTTTGCGCGCCAGATTTTTATCAAGGAATTACTTGAAATTGTAGCGCGCACGCACGCGTGTGTGTGTGTGTGTGCGTGCGTGCGTGCGCAGAGAAACGGTCGAGACCGCAGCCCCTCCTCTCCTGATAGACCTGCAGTCAGCATTGGATCTGCAGAGTCTATCAATAACACGACACCTGCATGTGTGTCTATGTGTGTGTATGTGCTCATCCTGTTTTTAATCGTGGGTGTGTTGAATCTGCACAGATGTGGTGCTTGGAACAAATTTTGCAGTATTTGATGATCGCAGGCAGATTTTGAATCGGCTCAAGCCTGAGCAGCATTGTGTGTCCCAGGTACTGCGCTGTTTGTTTGTTTTTTTCAGGGACAAATGCCCTCACAAATGATGATGGGTGAATTAAAACAGTGATGCAAAAGACAGAAAGGGGAAAAATCAGAGGTGGCTAGTCTCCTCCCACAGTCTCTCTCTCTGCAGCTGAGTCACAGGTAACCTCGGTGTCACGTAAAAGCCAAAAATCATGCCTAACTGTCCAGGTCACCTCATGAGTGGCCAGTTGGAAATGATGCCTTCGGGACACCTCTCTACGAGGGCCTGAATTCAGAGAGGAATGAAGCAGGGAGAACTGCAGGAGTCACTGCAGCTGCAGGAAATCCTGTTGTGTAACTTGTTGCTTCTTTGTGTGAAAGAAGATGGGAACATACATTTAACCACTAGCCACTGAAGGGCAGACTTTGGCTATAATTAAGTCGTCCTCTCTTGTTATCTAAAGATGCGAAAAAATAAAGAGGAAAAGGAGGACAGAAAATAAACAAACTCAATCTTTTGTGATGCGGCATGATTTCCACTCCTCACAGAACGTTTTGTGCAAATATTGGACTGAAAACCACGAATGATGGTCTTGAAATGTGCTAAATGTCTTCGGTGACAGGCAGGACATGATTCCAGGCCATTTTCAGCCTTTTCTACTTGCTTTAATAACAGACATGACTCATTTCAAGGCTATATATATATATATAATTTTTTTTTTTTTGCAAAGCAATTTTTTATTGTCACTAGCTGAGAAACAGACTTCTGTTATTTTGATATTTAATCAGAACTGACACACTTCGATTGTTTGCAAGCACCAAAGCAATTACTTGCGTGTTGGTCAAATCGATGGCCATGCACGGGGAACGTACGCACAGCTGATACACATTTTCAGTCCTGGCGCTTCTCAGCGGCGTTGCATGGTGAATGTTGGAGGCCAATGCTGTTGCGCGCGGACGCGTTAAAGTGAGAGAGGAAGCGGCTGAGTGGACCTCACCAAACCCGGCTTGTGTGTTGTGACGGGCTTCAGCTCGAGGAAAAACGACAACAGCTCCGAAAGATGCAGGTTTTTGTGTCACGTGAGCTCAGAGGGCATTCTTTTCAGCGCACAGTCTGGAAGGTGTCCAGCACCGCCTTGGATCTCCTGCTTGCAGGAAGTAGAACCGCTCCAAAATGTAATGCACATTTAAAGGATTTATTCAAAGCCAATAAGAAAAACCCCCCAAAAACGATTAAAATCGGTGAAGTTGTGTCATTGTTTTAGCACATTTTTAACCCTCTCAGACACTTTTCAAACGCATGGCACTGCCATCCTGTAGATGAGGTTAACAAAACCTATCGCCAGGCTTTTCGGATGGGTGCGGCAGGCAACATGTTGGCTCCTGGTAGAGTATGTGCATGCCTGCTTGCGTGTGAGTTT
>CAAKHG010043516.1:0-11863 GCA_901007715.1 Dactylopterus volitans
GTTATTTATGCTGTTTAGGCTGACAGTGGAATAAGTTTAAAAATATCAAGCAGTATGAAACCATTGGTAGCAGTGGCTTTTTTGTTTGTTTGTGGGAAATCAACCCTGACATCACTTGTAATTAATAAAGTCAAAGCAATCACTTGCAAGTAAAATTATTTTAGACATTTTTTTGAATTGAATGAAAAATCTTTGATTTTAAACATTTGAAAATCTATTACATAAAATCCAAAATCCAAAACAGATTTAATTGAAAGCAATTTTTTTGTCTGACAAGTGTCTGACACTCGTGCCTTGCGAGAGATAGAGTTGTTAGTAAAGTTCCTCATCTTCTCATTATTCTAGGTTGTGGCCAGCAGCACGAAAAAGAAGCACTGCAAAGTGTCTGGACCCAGAAAAACAATATGCGTGCATCAAGTTGCAAGAAGTACATACACGATGCACACGATAAAAATATGCCGCTCATGTGTTGTGTGGGCTGGTGTGAAAAGGCAATGTGTTGAATGGGGCTTATGCGTTGCCAAGACTGGTGTGGTTGCTGTAAGTTTTCAACTCGTGTTATGTAAACTGACCTGAATGGGTTAAATTTCTAGTGAAGTTTATCTCATCTCGTCTAACGCTTATTCCGGTTACGGGTGGCGGTCGTGCTGGAGCCGATCCCAGCTGACAACGGGCGAGCGGCGGGGTACAACCCTGGACGAGTCGCCAGCTCATCGCGGGGCCGCATGAAGGACAGACGACCACTCACACTCGCACGCGCACCTACGGACAATTTAGAGGAGCCAATTAACCTCAGCACGCTTTTGGAGGTGGGAGGAAGCCGGAGTACCCGGAGAGAACCCACGCAGACACGGGGAGAGCATGCGAAGTCCACATGGAAAGATCCCAGGCAGAGAATCAAACCTGCGACCGTCTTGCTATGAGGCAACAGTGCTAACCACCGCACCACCATATCTTGATGTAATTGATTTTTTTTTAAATTATATAAAAAATTTAATTTAAAAAAAATATAATTTATTAAAAAAAAACAAAAATTGAGTAGAACATTAATTCATAAATGTGATCGAACAAAATATCTAGGAAAATATTAACCATACATGCAGTGCATATTGCTTGCAATAGGGTATATGCCAGACCCACTGATGAGGTATTTCCGCTAGATTCTCAAACAGCACAGCCACTTCCGGTAACAACGCAGAGCAGATGTTTACAGTGCACATGAGACGGAGCTGGTTGATGACCAAATCTTGCAAAATGGCTCGGCTGGAAAAAAAATCAAACTGCAGCGAGTTATAGGTAGCACTGCAGCGGGGCATTGTTGTGTGTCAGGCGGGCAGTAGATACAACTCGGGGCTTAGTTCTCACGCTGTGCCTGCTGATCCTGAAAGTAGGAGAAACTGGACAGTGGCTATTCGCCTGGACCGCTTCACCAACACCAACCGTACCCGGGTTTGCAGTCGGCATTTTACTGCGGAAGATTACCGTAAAACAGCAGGACGGCGGTTACTTAGTCGTACCCTCACTATTTGAATGGAATGACAACACAATCTCGGCTCTTACCTTCGTACTTGTGAATGTACTGTAGCTGGTCACATAAAGTTGGAATCCCTTGTCTTTTTTTACTTGATGATGCTCTTGCTGATGCTTGAATAAAACAACTTGCGTCGTGAATAGCTAGTTTGGGCAGATCCTGGAGTGAGCTTGTTACGAACGTCATGGCTGCGGAGCTGCTGCCTGGGCTTACGGGTAACTGGAAGAAAACCTGCTGGTTGAGTTGAAATGCAGAAGTAGTCGCATATTGGGATAAGTTAAACATCTGTTGAGTAACTAAACATAAAATTGTTTGATTGGGTCCACCAGACCCAGGAACACCGGCTGAGTAACAAAAATGTGAATGCAGTTATTTGTTGTAAAACACTCTAAAGCTTTTGTTTGTGTGTTATATTATGTTGAACACTTGATAGTCAGCTGTTAAAGCTCAGTGTTGTTTCAGCAGGTAAAAATGGTAGAACCAAAATAGAACTTACATCGTTTGGAAATTTGGGGAAACGCCCCCCAAAAAAATGCAATTTTACACTTGTGTGTTGGTTGAGATATTCCCACAGGAGAAGGATTTGGATCGCAAACAAGAAGTTGGAGTCATCCAACCTGGCTCGCAGGACGCCAATCAGAAGTTTCAAGACACACAACATCTGGACACATCTGCATGCACTCCTACGCCCAGAAGCAGTACACAGGCAGACCATCCTGACTGCTGGCACGAGGACGCCAGAAACCTGCACATGCATGCACTTAGCCGCAGCTGTCTGCAAACAGCAGGTCGGTCACTGTATTCAGATGCAGGAAAGAAAAAAAAAAAGAAAAAAAAGCACTGGAAACATGATTGCTGAGTCTAAACAACCTCAAATTTTGGTCATTTAATCACGACTGTTAAACGGAACTACAGTAGCACATGATACATAGTTTGTCATTTTTGGGCTGAGTAAAATGGATATTTCAGCAAACCTTGGGTATAAGAATTCTGTTTCCAATGGTTTGTACACCACAAACGAAAATTCCCCTCATTTCTGTCGCACTGTGGCGGTGGCAGAAATACCCAGAACGACGCGGCTCTGCCAAGGCTGAATGACCCCCCACATGACGACACCCCTGCAAAAGATGCTCCCATTCTAACTTCGTTCGGTAATTACATTCCCGGACCCGGGAGGCATGAACCAAGGTCTGGATTTCACATCGTATTCTACCACAGGTCCAAAGGGATTCACCAAAAACAGGTTCTTTGTTTCCCATAACTTTTTAAGCTTACCGATGACAAACAAACACCAGCCAAAACATTTGTCCATCGGATCAGGAGGAATCCTGGGATGCAGCTCAGATTTCATAGGGGTAGTTTTGTTTTGTTTTTTCTTTTAGTCATAAGCAAACATGTCTAAAAGCGCCTTATATCATAACGTTAAAGAATCACTTCAGAAAGCAATGATGAGTCGGATTGGACACACCCAAGGTCTCCTTTTTTTTTTTCGAGGTGGGCGAACTCAACAAACAGACAAAAAAAATGCCTGCAAAAACAAAACCTCCTGGTCGAAGGTCATAACTATCTGCACGGCGGCGTGACGGACTGGAGCGCCGTGCGGTGAAGAAGGCCTCCTCAGTGCTCGGCAGGAGAGTTTAGCGCCCACCCCCTCCCCCCACACACTTCCGCGGGGACTGTGGTTGCACACAGAGTAAAGTACAGGCCAGAGAGGCGGCTGCAGTGGGCGGCTCACCTCCCACCAGGAGATCCTTCGTCCCTAAACAGCCATCAGGGGTTACAGCATCAGAGTTTAGGACAGTGGTTTATAACCCTTCCTCCGCCCGCTGGCTCTCGTGATCTATCCATCCATCTATCTACAGTGTCCATCTATTGACGGATGCCTCCTGAGCAGCACATCAACAGCCATTTTTTTGAGAGATGATAGTAATGCATGCAGACTCATAAAGCTCCATGTCCAGGCATTGCATAGTAATTTACAGTAATACACCCTGACAGAGAGCCGGCATTGTGATAATGAGTCATTCGAAACTGAATGCAATCATGGTTCTGTATCTGTTTTTCTTTTTTCTTTTTTCCCCACTGCAGAGGACACTGTGTCTGTTTTGCAGAGCCGGTCAGACGTCCACGTTGCAGAGGGAAGTCTCGGCCGTCCAAAAAGACGGACCGTCGCGGTCGCGGAATGCTACCGGCGGTGCTGCCTCCTCTACACTCCCCCCTTAGGTCTGGCTCAATGTCAATGCTGCCCAACAACACACACACACACACACATACATGCGCACCTGCACGACGCGCAAATACGCACACACAGACTGAATCTGAGGTGTCGGGGGTCCTGCAGGGAGATGGGGCGTGATACGGAAAATCCCTGTCCACTGATATCTTCCTCTGATAACTGTGTGTGAAGGTCGTTTGCCCCCCTCCTTTTGGCAAGACTCTCCATAAATCACTGTGGAATTGGCATGATGAGTATTCACGAAGACAGCTCCTGCCTCACGGTGTTTCCCACTGCCTGTTCCTCTCCTTGTCGCCTCCAACCCGAGCAGATGTGTACAATAAATAATGACACATCTGGACAATATCATCTATTACAGTGCACTTGCAGCAGATATGCCAGGTCTTCATTTATTTCTGCCTTCTGGTATCTTGACATTTCGGTTTATTAAGTTGCAGGAGTCGGCAGTACGTGTGGCGATGTAGAATTGGATCAAGTTAGAGAAGGAATAGACAAATAAAACTATGAGAAAGCAGCTTTAGTGTTGTAGGCTTCTTAAAAGACGCAATCTAGTTCTTCAGATTAAGGTAACAAAGAAAATTGCTTTCAATAAAATCTGTTGTTGATGGATTTATGTAATAGATTTTCAAATATTTAAAATCAAAGATTTTTCATTAAATTCAAAGAAAGGTCTAAAATAATTTTACTTGCAAGTGATTGTTTTGACTCTATTAATTACAAGCGCTATGAGGGTTCATTTCCCACAAACAAACAAAAACCCCACTGCTACCAATGGTTTCATAGGGCTTGACATTTTAAACTTATTCCACTATCAGCCTAAACAGCATAAATAACAATACAGCAAAATGGACTTTCAATTGCAAAAACCTTGAATCTTAAAATCGTAAAAAAAAAAAATAAATAAAAAAAAAACTTCCTCGGTTTAACATCTGCGCGAGGCTTGCAACACAAAGGCACGACAAAGGTAGGCAACCAGGCTGAACCAAAATTATTTTCTCACATGCTCATGCAGATGGCAGATGCTGTGTGTGTGTGTGTGTGTGTGTGTGTGTGTGTGTGTGTGTGTGTGTGTGTGTGTGCGTGTGCGTGTGTGCGTGCGTGTGCGCGTGTGTGTGTGTGTGTGTGCGCGTGTGTGCTGGGAAGAGGTTGGGGGGGGGGCATACTTATGAGAGCGGCAGGTTTGGCCCCCGAGGCGATGACAAAGCGATCAAACTCTATGTGTCACATATAAATTGCTTTGACCTTTTTTTTTCCCTCTCAGACTCATGGCTCGATGGCAACAAGGGACATTTTACTCAACTGGAAAGAGTGCTCAAGTCCGCAAAACATGAGCGAATGGCAAGCGAGGAAATTAACAGTGGTAAGTGTTTGTCCTCTACGGGGTCGGAACACGCCGCGCCGTCCCCTCGTGTTTACGCTTTGCCAATTTCCCAAAAGACATCTAAAAATCCGCGAGCAATTACTTCAACACCTTCTTTTTTTTTCTTTTTTCTTTTTTGCCCTGGAAGAAAATCTAATTTGCTTAATGATGAAACAAGCAAGTGTGAATTGTGTGTGGGGGACGGGTTGGGGCGGGGGGGCTCTGTATCCTTAACAAGTGAACAGGTCAGTGTTGTTAACTCAGGTGCAAAAGAGCTTCCCGCTCACGCCGCTTTTACCATCATCCCTCCTCACCTCATTAAGTGGAGTGGCCATTTTGTTTTGGTGCTTTCACACTCTTGACCACTTAAATACATCTCAGTTCTTGATGGCTGCATAAGTAGACTTCACTCATGAACCTGCTGTCTGTGGTGGCCATCTGGGCAGAAGTCATGTATATAAATGGACCTCTAGACACTTGACTTCTGTAGCTATCGGCCTGATTACGCTCTTGGCCTGATACAATATTCATGCATTAGAGTGGGCATGCATTACGTTCTCTCTCTCCTCCTCATTCTGCCGTCGGTAATTGAAATTTCTGAAGTGCAGCATGTTTAATAATGGAATTAATTTCCCATGCAAAGTGTATATGATTGACCATGCACAAGGACCAGGAGAGGCAGTTTCCATTTCCGCAGAAGAGGAGAAAAGAGCAGGCTGTCAGCCATATTTACGATGGAAACAATGATAATAGTATTATTAGAAGACAGTTTATCATTTTAATTGCTTCACATGCAGCATGCTTGATTTCCTACCCCCTGATTTGAAAATTTACATAATTAACTGTTATTTGCGACTGTTGTCATACATGTAAACATTGCTTTTATTTCAACAAATATTTTCCTTCTTACAAAAGACGACTTTAATGGCTGAGGCGGCAATGTGGTCATCTCAGCTTCCTTACTGTACATAAAGAAGGTCGCCACTTTGAGTCAACTCAACAGATCTCCATCGCCCCCTGGTGTCGGGCTTCGCTTCGGGTCCTAAATTCAGCCCTTTGTTAGCTGACGGGACTTTGACCAAACAAAAACAAAAAAAATTAAACAGAGAATGATGGTTTTTGTCATTGAAGCAGTTCCCTGGTGTGTGTTCGTTGCATCATTCGCCAATTTAAGTTTGGCTTCAATGAGTCACTTGACACTCTACAAAAAGCGTGTTGATATGAGACACATCACCAGTTTCGCATAACTGTGATTGTTTTTCTCAAACCATAAAAATGTGTTCTTCCGCAGTAAACAGATCCGGTTTAGTCATGTGGGTCCTCCATACTACGGCTCATTCCCCATGGATTATTTCGCCAGTTTTGTGCAGAGGCACCACAGTGTATATACTGTACCGTACTACAGCCCCCGAAAATTCGGGAAGAAACAGTAAAGCAGAGAAATAGAGGCACAGAAATATGCAGAGCTGTAAAACCCACGTCAAAAAAAAAAAAAGATGTGGGAAGGAAGCTGAGCTCATTGCGAAGGCTAATAATCAAGCCGGTTTGACCTCTCAAGCAGTTAATGTGGAACAGACTGTTCCCGGCAAGCCAAGTCCAAATGACATGACAATGCCGTTACAGGAAAAAGAACAAAGGACCAGCTCTCACAAGAACGCCATTCATTGCTGCGCGGCCATTACTGAGGCCGGGAACATAATCAAAGACACGCAGAGCAGGGAGGTGCATGCATGTCCAGCTTCAAAAGCTTAAGTCTGATCCGGAGGGGAGGCGAGTCCCGCTCTGCTTTGTTTCTCACCCACTATTTTGAACCGCTTCTCCTCAGAGTTTGGTTCCCATTTAAGCGCCATAAAAAACGCTTTGTTTTAGCGGAGGTTTCGTCCAATTTCGGTGTCACTCTTTGTTTGCCAGCTTTTGTGATGTGGCGCGCTCGTCGATGGGCAGTATTCAAAACATCGGGGCACTTTTTGTGCAGCTCTGCTTTGGAGGTGAGAATTAAATGTCATTTTAAGTTTGGTATGCACCTAAAAAACACAAGATGAACCTCGTATCCGCCCAAAATTCCAGGTTAGTTTGAAACTTAATTGGCAAAGACTAAAAAACTGAGGACTTTCTCTGTCGAGTTTTAGTTTTAAGTATCGTTTTATCATTATTTTCGATAACTATAATAACATTGAATCCAACCAGCCGAGGCTTTAAGCAGGAGGAAGTAAACGGACTGATTGCCAGGTCTATGATTCCCAGTTGTCACACAGCAATGCGCTAATAAGAAGCGCGCATTAATGCGAGAGTCGAAGCAGGAATTCACAAGCAACGCAGAAGAGAGCGGCGCTGCGGTGGCGAACTTTCCCCCCAGGCAGAGAAACACTGCCTGTGTGTGTTTAATTACAATCATCTTGGGCAGCACAAAGTCCAGAATGCAGCGCTTGTGTCAACACCGGAGAATGCGCCATCCAAATCTTTGTCGAGACCTGACATTTTTAAGGTCGCTAGCTCAAAAGTTGTTGTTGTTGTTGTTGCCGTCGTCGCATCTCGTAGCAACGTGACTTTGCAACCAGCAACGGTTGCCACAAAGAGAGTACTGCTCAAAATAGTTTACGACCCGCAGTCTACATCCAGCGTGGCCCTTGTACATGTATAGTTGGTTAAGTCGCTTAACTATTTCATAACTAGTCACTATTTTCCGTTACATGCACATAAATGTTTGTCTTAATTTCCTGCGTTTTTCGTTGCTTTTTTTCCCCCCCTTGTGAATCAAACTGCAAAAAAGAAAAAGAGCTTCTTCTTTCTTTCTTTCTTTTTTTAAAAGACAAAAAGCAGACGTGAGTTCAAGTGCTGAACAGTGATGAACCATCTGAAAGTACATTTAGTGGCCGACACAAAACTGTAACAAGTTCATTTGTGGGGAGGGAAAAAGGGAAGAAAAAAGAAAAAAAAAGCACAGGAGAAACGATTAATTTCCCTGCGTTTCATTTGAAGGGAAGAGGTGAGGTTATCAGGCTGGAGGGGGTTAGGGTGTGGAGCAGGGTGGGGTGTGTGTGTGTGCGTGTGTGTGTGTGTTAGAGCGTGATGAAAACAGTGGACTCAGCACAACATTGTTATATATCTCAACCAAGACGTATTAGGCTAATGAAATGTTCACAGGCTGTAATTGTTGTTACGAGAGCAAAGACTGCGGAGAAGGACGGGTGAGCGGAAACCCGGGCGGAGACACGCTGCACACGACAATAAAGTTTTAAGAGGAAAAGTTTAGTTGTTCAAAAGCAATACGGAGGAAAACAACCTTCAAATACAGGGATTCTCAGATGCTCCTTTTTTTTTCCAGATTCAGAAAACAAGAATCACACTCTAATACCAAAAATGTTACATTTACAGCGTTAAGCAAGTTTGTTCGACCACCACCCAATGTAAGGTTCATGCCACAGCTGACCTCAATTAACAGCATTGGTTATTAACAAAATCTTTTTTTTTTATGTTTCTGTAATGGTTAATCCACCAGTATCCAACACCAGTAACCCAAATGATGTTTTTCATGCTGAGAAATAATATTATTATTATTGTGGTTGTTATCCATGGATTTCCGAATTGACTTTTTAACAACAAAACAGAAAAAAAATAATAAAGATGTCAAATTACAGTTATTTACCTGCATTCCTGGAGAGAAAACTGAGTTTAAGTGGTTGAATGCTGTGCTTGATTCATCTCTGACTTCTCAGAGAAGCCCAGCGAGCCGGCTCATATTTGGGTACGAAAAGACGAATTCAGTTTGAAATCGTTCACTCCTGCTCCAAACGGCAAAACATCAAGAGGTCAGTGAAAATGAAAATGGGTGGCAGTGGAATACATTTTTAAGCACTGCATCTCTTAATAACCTATCACTTAGCCAAAGAATACGCCAAAGTCTCTCCAACGGCAAAAGACCCAAGCCGCACTTTCGCTGACGATTCCGCGCGGCGCAAATGAACACGGATCGGGAGCAACACAAACAGGCCATAAAATGCGGGGACGCCGCGTGGAACGCAGCAAGCGGGGGATTATCAGCGAGCTGGCGAGGGAGGGGAAATAAAACAAGAGCGGGCGGGAAACACAGAAAAGGTCAGGAAGCATCAGGGGATGACGAGAGAGGGGAGTTACCGGGAGACATCCAGGGGACAACGGGAGTCACATTCAGATATGATACCATCTCTTAACATGTCGAGTGCATTTCCATTTAAAGTGCTTGCTTAAACACGCATGAAGAGGTGTTCTCCGGCTGCCGCGCCCGCACACAAACCCACCGGGGGGAGTCTCGGAAGACCCTCAAGCCGTGCAAATGCTGCTTTCTTCATCGGCGCGTTTGCCCCCCCCCTCCCCTCCTCCGACCCTCCTCAGCTTCCAGACACTACATTGCGTGTGTAACCATGTTTCCATCTAATTTTCAGGCAAATTTGAGGCAAACATTTGATATGTGTGGGATGAAAAGTCCGCATTACGGGGGTGGTTTCAGCAGCGGGTCTTGGGGCAAATAAACCGGGCTCCGGTTGGGGGTGCAGGCCTCCTTGAGCGTGGGCGTAACAAACAGAGCAGAGGTTGCAAATCAGAAATTGGGAAAAAAAAGAAAAGAAAAAAAAGCCAAAATGGCATCTAAAATGGTTGGGATGTTTTTTCATGGATTTGGAGCTAGAAGTCATTTGGAGTCGGTCATGTGGGTTAAATGTTCGCTACGTGAGATGTCAGCTTAGACCCTCAACCCACTTCTTTTTTCCCCTTCGCCAGTTTTCCGATGAAACGTGTGAAAGATAAGTTGCTCAGAACACATCTTGTGACATAAGCCCGAAACGCCCGATTGACTTAACAGCGTTTGTGTAGAATTTGAAAAAAATCGGAAAATTCTGAGACTGACAAAGCTGAGAACGTCTTGCTCATCGCCAAAATCTGTTAGCTGCCTATTTATACATTCAGGGGACACGAAGCGACGTCATCGTTCATGCCTCCGAACCCGCTGGCGAATGTTAATCTCGAACATTCGCCATAATTTCTGTCTCTGTTTTGGTCTCCTCCGGTTTGTGAGGACAATATGTGCCTCATCGGCTGCCTGACGCTCCTCCGGCACATCTGTCTGCCTTTGCCAGCTCACGGCGGGCGGTGCCAAAAACAGCTGCCTGCGCCTAACAAACGGCCCTGATTGGCCGGCCGTTTGAAGCGAGTGAAACCGAGAGCTTCCAAATTCCAAGCCACATCCACCGCCGCGTTCCCGCTGATTGCATTCGCCGCCGATAATCCTGTCACTCCCTGCAGGTCCGGGTATTAAAATGCATTGCTGATGTTTGCCTTTGTGAAAAGGCTTTATTATTAAAGTGCCCTCACCTGCTTACACATTACAGCCCATAAACAACATGAATGATGTGCTGAGCGCCGCGGCCTAACACACATTTATTAAATTACACTTTTCAGCCACACATCGGCTCTCTCCTTTGATTCATTTCCTTTAATGAGTTTGCTGATGTAGACTGGCATGCTGTAATGAAAAGGTAAAGACAAGCAAGCAGGAGAGCCATAAATAAGTCTCCGAGCATGAGGAATAATGACAGGAGTTTAATGTCCAATTAGATTAAAAGGCTCTCCGACACAAAAGCAGGATGCTGAGTGCACTGCTCAATGAGCCTGTGAGCGACATTGATTAACGCTAAACAGATCTATTACTCCCATCCATGGTACCGATCAACAGCTCTACCTGCCACCTCTCTCACAGCGTAACCGTGTGCGTGTGTGTATGCGTGCGCGCGTGTGTGTGTGGTTGCACCCTCTGTTCCCCACCAACTTGCCCCACCGTTTATTGGGTTAAAGATGAGCAAACGAGGCAGAAATACACAGCCCGAGCACCTCTCCACTCTCTCACCTTTTTTGCTTAATCTGTATCATGGCAAAGCTGCAGCAGCCCCAGAAGCACGCGGAGGCCTCTCCCCTGCTGGCGCCTTGCTGGGCTCTAATGGCGCCGCGCATTATTGTCTCCTCGGCAAGAACAAGCGCGGCGGCGAGATGAGATGTCCGTCTTATCGTCGCGTTTGTTTTCCGGGCGCGCGTCGCCGGGCTCCGGCTTACATCCGCCGTTTGAGCTGAACATCGGAGCCAGATTGCGACGGTGTTTACTGTAAATCTGCTTTGCCTCCGGGGGAAGGAAACTACCTTGTCGTCGTGTCTTCTCATTATTCTGCTGACAAAGCGAGGTGGATCTCGGCGGACGGGGCGATGAGAGGAGTCCTTCTGCGGAGGGGAAGACGTCAACGCCTCCGGATCACGGAGTTAAAAAGAGTCAATATCAAATAACAGACTGCGTCATATGTGTGCGCGGCGCGTACTTTCTTTTGTGATCTACGATGAATTTATCTCGGGCCAGAATGAATCCATGAATAATTGATAACCCTGTTATGTCTACTTAATTAATACTGAGCCAATAAATCTTCTAAGAGTGACATAATCATCATTGCTGTGAGGATAAACTGCCAGGTCTCATTTGCACAATGTATGTATTCAGGGAAAAGAGATGATAAATATAATTCTAGGGAAACTGTCACAGCATAAAGAACCCGCCATCTTATGCATAAAATCTGAGTAATCATTTTTTTATGCTGTCATAACAGTGGCATTTGCATTTATGGAGTTTGAATACAGAATGGACAACTGCCTGCCACAGATTTGCATGTGATCTATTACTTAAAAATTAGGACGTTTTTTTTTTTTTTTTTTTTTTTTTTTT
>CAAKHG010043517.1:0-18298 GCA_901007715.1 Dactylopterus volitans
GCAGGGGCTACGTCGCATACCAAGTCCCTCTCCTCCGAGGGCGGGCCGAGGCTCCAGTAGCCCCAAACCCAAACCGGTCAAACCCAGCGGTGTCCGGTTCAACACTGGCCTTTTCTTTTCCAGCGTGTCAGCTGAACTGAATACTCGCCTTGCTTTATCCCCGCGCAGCTGTCTGTGTGTAAGGAGCTGCAGCTGCCAGCCAGCGAGTACAGCCACACCGCCGACCTCGTTGCCGTGGCGTCCGCCGCCCCGCTGGAGACGGCCGCCGTGCAGTCCGTCTGCGTCCTGGCGGTCACCGCCGAGGGAACGGCGCGCCTCTGGCCCAGCCTGGCGCAGGAGGGCAACTACAGCGAGACGGACGTGGACATGGGAGACCTGTGCAGCTCCGTGGTCGCCGTCAGGGTGAGCGTCGCCAAACGGGCGCTCCTAGCGGGTCGTGGGGCTCCTCCCACTTTAGCTGTCGGCCATTCGGGGGCAAAGGCGACCCGAGTGATGCCAGGTTTAGCTCAAACAGACTGTGGAGCGGCTTCACATCAAAACAGCCCTTAAAGCCGACCTCACTTCCTGTGTTACATGTTTTTTTTACTTTAATTTGAAGGGTGGGGATCGCCAAAGATATTAAGTCACGATATATGCCGATATATGCCGAGTATTGCGCTGACATATATTGTTACATGTAATGACCCCCGCTCGCTCCTCCGATCCCCAACAGGCCGGAACCTTCGTCCTGTCCTCGGTTAAGAACCAGCTGCTGAGAGCCGGCGTGGATTCCTCCGGGAAGCTGCAGTCGCGGGCGCTGCAGCAGGGCCAGGGCGTGCTGTCCGGCATCGGCCGCAGAGTCTCCAGCCTGTTCGGCATCCTCTCGCCGTCGGCCAGCGACACGGTGAGCGCCGCCGCCGCCGCGGCCAGCTGCCCAACGCGCGGTGAAATGAAATGAGTAAAAGTTTGGGACAGTTTATTCAACAGTGATGTTCAGTTAACATTTGTAAAATATAAAATGGCAGCAAACCACCTTATTTTCTGATGATGAAGTGTGTTTTAGCAACGCTTGTTACTGGCCGTTGTTTGCCCCGCCTCCTCATCCCGACTGTCCTTTGTTTCCTCCAGCTGCACAGCGTGCTGTGGGTGGGCGGAGCCAGCTGCCTCTACACGCTGACCAGCTCCAGCCTGAGCAAGTGGGAGGTGGGCGAGAGCTGGGAGCAGCAGGTGTTCAGCTGGGACGCCCAGCGGGTCCTCAGCGAGAGCATCGCCGACGCCATCTGGGTCAGTACACGGACGCCGGCGGCGGCGATTCGGGAAGCAGTTTCCTGTTTTAGAGCACTGAAAGAGCAGCTGCACGTCTGAAGATGGAGCCAAGTTCCTCCATATAAACTGATTGATTGAAACGCGCAGCGAGCGTTCGGTCCACGTTTCACCCCGCCTGGTTTATGTTCTCGCGTGCGAGGAAAAAGTCTCTCATACTCCATCCGACCTGCGTCCATCTGCTGACAGTCTCCAAACGCTTCCCCCCCACCAGGGCTCAGAGAGCAACTACGAGGAGATGAAGGAGGGCGTGAACGTCACATACCTGGACATGAAGCTCAGCCAGTGAGTGTCTCTGTGAGCGTGCGCGCGCGTGTGTGTTTGTGTGTGTGTGTGCGTGTGTGTGCGTGTGCGTGTGTGTGTGCGTGTGCGTGTGCGTGTGTGTGTGTGCCTGCGTGTGTGTGTTGTGAGGCACTCAGGCAAGTTGAGGGTTCAGATGTGGGTTTCCTATCGGGTTTAGGGTTAAAAGGTGTTTCCAATCCTCAAGTCTACCCACAATGCAGTCTGGCTCTGCTGGAACTACTAACGTATCTAGCACTTCTCTTGGCATGTCACAGCTGACCAATCAGAGCAGGCTGTACTTTTCCGTATGGTGGAGGTCTTAACAGAGTAAAAATGTGTTCTAGAATCTAAAACCACGTAAACATGTTCTAGCAGTTACCCAAAACCTGAAAATAAGCAAAATCTGGGCCCTTTAAATGGTGTCCATGACGCTTCCCAAAGTCCAGTAGTGACCCCTTTTGCTTCCAGGACCGGCCTGGTGGTTCTGGCTGCAGCCTGGCACCCGGCAGACACCCCATGCCTGGCCTACTTCTGCCTGGTCACCCTGCAGGACTGCGGCACCACCATCTCCGACCAGATCACCGTGGAGGTCACCAAGTACAACCCCCCCTACCAGGTCAGCCTCTGGAGTCTTCTTCCCTGGATCTGTTAAAGGGCCGGTTCACCCAAATGACACTCGCATAGCTGTGGATGAAGTGACCCTCCAAAGTAGTAAAAGACCTCGAACCGTCAGATGATGTATAGAAGATGGTCACGTGATCCTGTTTTCCAGAGCGAGGAGGTCCTGCAGGCCACGCGCCTGGCCTTACCGCCCTCCCCCGGCTTCACCGCCTTCCTCTACAACGAGGAGCTGGTGTTCGCCTGCTCGACGGGAACCGGCAGGGGCGGACTGCCCGACGAGAAGATCAGCTTCAGCTCACCGGGTGAGGTTCAGCCCCGGATGCGTCTCCGTGACGACCGAGCAGAATCGGATCAGAGATGATGCGTTTAATAAGTTTGTTTCTGCAGTTTTCACACTTAATCCCCAGCGACCAACCTTCCATGTGTCCTCCGTCTCCGTGTCTGCAGGCGACGGCGTGCGTGGGGGAGGCTGCTGCGCCAACCTGCCCGTGTTCTTCTCCCAGAACAGCGGCCTGGTGGCGGTGGTCGCCAGGGAGAGCGCCTCCATCCTCCCGGAGACCATGGAGGACTCGCTGTGCTCGTCTCTGGCCGCGGCCCCGGAGGTAAACCCAGCTTGGCGGGCTACAGGGCCGACGCTCAAATGAGCCGAAAAAGCTTGTTTTTTCAAGGACGGACTCTCAGCTCTGATGTAACATGATTAATGTGAGGCTGCTGAATTCTAATACATCAATAAGGTGATGGTAAATACTGGCGGACCTTCTGTTCCAGGTCTCGGTCATGGAGACGCCGAGCAGAACCGAACCCGTCGCCCAGGAGGACAAAACCCGACTGCTGAAGGCGGCGTTCCTGCAGTTCTGTCGGTACGGAAACACGGCTGTTAAATCTTAGGTGTTACGAATAGATGTTAAAATCGGAGCTCGTTGATACTTTTAATCCACTCAGACAGATTCTGATAAAATTGTGTCTTACGGTCGTCCATTTTGGAAGGTTGCACGCCGTCTTCCGTGTCATAAGACCGTGCGACCACCTGTGACCTCACAGCAACCCTGAGACCCGCGTGCAGTCGTGAAACCACCATTGGAGGCGGGGACGCTCGGGTTGGTCTGTAACGCTCTGAATAAGCCCCTCCCCTCCCTCCCTCCGGCAGCAACGACCTGGTCGGCGCTCAGACCGTCACGGACGAGCTCTTCCCCGCTGACGGCGACGGCGAGGAGGGTGCCGAGCTGGACGGCATGGTGATGCGCATCAACCTGGACCTGGTGGACGACTACCCGGCCTCAGACCCCCGCTGGGCGGAGTCTGTCCCAGACGGTGAGGAGCGGGGGAACCTCAAAAATCCTTCTTTTAAGAAGTTTAAGATTAAATTCAGGAATTCTCAGCAGCAGATTTGAATAGCGTTACATTTGAAGATATGTGTCGGCTGGAGAGGTCGGAACCAGAACCGGCAAATATGGAGTGACCTCCACCTGTGGTGTCGTTCCAGAGAGCGCCGGCTTCCCCCTCACCTCCCTCATCATCCTCCACCAGCTGGAGGACAAGATGAAGGCCCACGGCTGCTTCATGGACTTCCTGCTCCAGGTAGACATTCTCAGGAACATAAATCATGCAGCCTCATTGGCCGAGTGTACACGCACACAATATTCTGACTAAGCTTTTGTTAAGGAAAAGATCTCGGGTGTTCCAGTACACGCGCAGCTGCTCGTGCTGATGGAGGAGCTCACTTACCGGTGTCTCCTGTCCCATCGTCGTCCCCCATCTATGCCATGAAACCCACAGCTGAGGTGCACGTTCCCAATGTTCCAGAGAACGCTCCTTATTCCAGAGGGATCCCGGAACGTAGCCCACGTGTCCTAATCTACCTCATAAGGAATGAGGTCTGTTTAGGAATATCCCAACCAGATCCTTATGTTGTTGTGTTCCGAGGGACTTAGAAATCCACAACGGCTCCGATGGTTCAGGAGATGTGGTCCGAAAGGTCTTAATTCAGCGGCCACTTGATGGCGCCGTAGCGCCAGAAACGCATCGCCAAGCGCTGTCCAGCCCCGTCGGCCAATGGCAGGCTTCCTCTCCCTCAGAATCTGACTCGTTCATCAGCCGATTGGCTCCCAACTTTGTCGTGATGTCATCGTCTTGCCTGCCACGAGACGCGACCTCGCCATCCTCAGAGGGCGGGGCTAACGATCTCCTCTCCTCAGGTGGGTCTGCTGGACCGGCTGGGCCAGGTGACGGTGCGCTCGTCTCCCATGGCGACGCGCCTGCTGCTGTGTGAGCACGCCGAGAAGCTGCAGGCGGCCATGGTGCTGAAGAACCACCACAGCAAGCACAGCGAGCTGCTCAACCGGGCCATCAACGTGGCGCTGCAGCGGAGCGGCGCCGGCGTGCCGCCCAGCCTCACGGCGGCCGACGTCTTCTTCAGGGAGGTGAGGGACCGCTCGGCGTTTGCTCTTTACTCTTAGAAGGAGAGAAGAGCAGCGTTATTTTGGTTTTTGGATATCCTGGCCGTGATCGTCTGATCGGTGCGTTTCAGGTGTCTCAGATCTCCTCCGTGTTCGACTGTCTGCTGGAGGAGGAGGAGAGGAGCCTGAAGGAGAACCCGGTGGACTCGGTGCAGTGGGCCGAGGTGGTCCTCACCGTCAACAACATCATCAAGGTAAGCGCACACGTGGCTGCTCAGCGCCCTCGATGCACCTTGGTCCAGGCGGGACCGGCGCCTAATGGTCAAAGATCACCGGCGAGGGAAGATGCTCCACTCTGCGAACGCTCATCCATTACAGGAGTCTGTAATGGATCAATTATTAGCAATTTTCTTTTTTATTGGTACTTAAACACCCGTCTTCATCGTAGCTGCGTGTTTTTGTTTTCTTTGTTATTCATTCTGCGTTTGTTTGTATCCCTCATTTAGCTCCTTCATGTGTATATCTTAGAAATGGTTTGAATCGGATCAGTCGAGCAGTTTGAGCCTCCAGCGTCTGGACGCGGTAGCGCGCGCTAACGTTGGCGGCTGAGCGCCGCGGCCTCATGGCAGTAATGGCCGCTGGTGTTTGCGTGCAGGACATGCTTCAGGCCGCCGGTCAGTACAGAGAGACCAAGGCCTCCATGTACAGAGCTTCGGAAAACGCCGCCGCAGAGCCGGAGTACATCCCCTGGACAGGTAACGCAGCTCCTTCCTTCGTCTGTGAGCCACATTCAATGCGCGATGGAATAATGGCTGTTTGCTGTGCGGCCCTCCAGCATCCGGCGGCGTGGGCGGCGTGCGCTCCATCATCTCCCGTCAGCACGAAATCATCCTGCGCTCCGTGTACCCGCACGCCGACTCGGAGCTGCGCAGCGCCCTGTGCGAGCAGCTGGTGGCGCTGTTGGACATCTACCTGGGCGGCTACGTGGCCCAGCTGACCTCCCTGCAGCAGCAGAGGCCCGCGGGGGCCCAGCAGGAGCGCTACAACAGCCTGGAGATGGAGTACAGCCAGCGGCGCTCGGAGCTGCTGGCCCCGCTGCGTGAGTGTGGGGGGGGGGCCAGTGGGACCGGGGGTCGGGGGGGTCGGACCAGCGCACACGCGACCACCACGCGTGATGAGCTGCATGCACATGCGTCAAATCACAGCTGATCCTCCCAAATTCCCAAACTTAAATTCTACAGAAGCCCAGAACAGACATGCGGCACGTTATTTCAAAGAGCCAAAAACTGTTATATTGTGATAACTGATGAATTTATTTCATTACCTCGGGAAAATAAGTCCTATTTCTTGAATTTGATAATCATCCTGTTATCTTTAAAAAAAACAATTTAATGTCAAGAAAACAAAAGGCTGTTTTCCTTACCTATGTTGTTTGCCTGTTTTTTAACTGCGGGTAGCGGCTCTCCGCTCCCGCAAGATTCCGGAAATAATGATGTTTTATTGTGAAGTTTAAAAAAACAAACCAAAACAAGCGGTGACGGTGACGCTGTGGTTCTGCGGGTTGTTGCAGTGGAGCTGGGTCAGCACCAGTGGGTGGCGGCGCTGGCCGAGAAGTTCTGCGACTTCGACATCCTGGTCCAGATGTGCGAGCAGACGGACAACCAGAGTCGCCTGCAGCACTACATGACCAAGTTTGCCGACCAGGTACGGCGAGAGGAGACGCTCACCTCAACTTCAGAGGGAGAAACGTCACGTTTTTAAGCCCTTTCTTCACTAAAAGGTTTGAGCTTTTGATTGCGAGCAGCAACAAAAAAGGCTGACATGTAAACATGTCTGCCAACAGTTTACTGGATTTGAGGTATTTAAAAATCATTGGTTATGCTAATACTGAATGAGTGTCTTCATCGTATTTGTTCAGCTTCAGTTTAGCTCGGTAACCTGAATGGAAACGGGAAAAGTCGACAGCGGCGCGTTAGCTAGCAAACATGCTGAACTTTCTGCACTGAAAGTTGACATTGCTAATAGCTGATATTATCATTATGGTGGTGCCTTCATGAACAACTGGGAAATTTCCAAAGGAAAAGTAGGTTTGATGTCACTCTGTGTGTCGGCTTTTGTGGAGGAACGTGGATATGAAGTTGCTCCCAGCACGAGTGAATCATCCGTAATTTAGTAGGTGGTTGTGATGTCAAACGATGATTTGCAGTTTAATTTTGTACATGTACCTTCATCGTGTAGATAGTTAATGTGTAGCTGTTGCCTGGACATGTACTGTGTATAAACTAGACAGCGAGGCGGCTCCAAAAGTGAAGCCAAGAGATCTCCATCTCCCCCTGGTGGCTGTTTGCAGTATAGCTGATAAACTCTGCATCCTCCACGTTGGTGGGTGGGATTTGGGGCAAACTGAAATATCCGCTTCATATCTTCTTTCTTTTCTAATCTAATAATAGATAGATTCCATAATTGCAGGTAGTTTTTATCTCACTGATTTTTGTTCATTTTTTTTTAAAAGTTCGGTTTTAATTCGATGCCACAAAAGGGGCGTGGCTTCATGACTGACTGTGCTCTGATTGAAATTCGGGAAGTCTGAGGCATTGACGGTGGGAGGGCGCATGTAGCACTGACTCCATGACCAGTTATGGCGATTTCTGACTGTAAGAACCTAGTTGTGGCTGAGGTGGGCGGGACTTTGACACCGCAGCTTTATTTCAGCCAGCGACTCACGTTTGAGTTTCAACACCAGTCGCAGTCTGTAAAGACGAAGATCCTCAGTTCTCCTTCATGACCTCATCACTCCTTCTCCGTCCCACACTTTGCTGCTTCCCGGCACAGAACTTTTCCGACTTCCTGTTTCGGTGGTACATGGAGAAGGGGAAGCGGGGGAAGCTGCTGTCCCAGCCCGCCGCGCAGCACCAGCAGCTGGCCGGCTTCCTGCAGGCCCACCAGCACCTGAGCTGGCTGCACCACGTCCACGTCCACGACTACCAGAGTGTACGGCAAGCACACACACACACACACACACACACACGCAGAAAGAATACAGAAAATGATTCATATAAAACATTGATCTGACCAACACCTGACGGGCGCCACGTGTCTGCAGGCCCACCACACGCTCTACAACCAGGCCAACATGGAGACGCGCTACTTTGTGAAGAAGAAGACCCTGCTGGCTCTCAGCAAGCTGACGGCGCTGGCGTCCGACCTGCCGCAGGACGCGCTCAACAAACAAGTGGAGGGTAAAAGTCGCCTTTACTTGACCGTTTCAGCCGGAAATCTGGCGTTTGATTATCATTTGAATGCTTCGGAATCCCGCTGGTTTGTGGATCTGATCCAGGTCAAGGCAGAAAATCACGCTGTACAGCTTTGCTTCCTCCCTGTTGGCCGATCACAGTCTTTTCCCCGTCCAATCAGACATCGTGGAGCAGGAGCGCTTCCTGCTCCACCAGGAGACGCTGCCCCGGCAGCTGCTGGAGGACAAGCAGCAGAACCCCGACACCATGGCTCTGCTCAGCGCCCACAGCCTCATCCAGGTTTGGGAGGAAATCCATCAACATTCCTTCACCCTCACCCTTACCCATACGCCTACCTGGACCCGTACCCGTACTCTTACCTCTAGTCTTACCCCAGTAACCCTAGACCTACCCTCACCTTTACCCTTCCGTACCCCTTACCTCCACCTTTCCTTTCAGCTTGCCCCTATGCCTTCTCCTACCCCTACTTCTCCCCTTAGCCTTATCCATACCCTAATCTACCCTACCCCAATTTGTACCGCTACTCCTACTTGTACTCCTTATCTTTTCCCTTACTCTTACACCCACCAGTACCCCTACTTGTACTCTAAAGCCTTGTCCCTGCCTTTATCTTCATCCCTACTTCTAATCTTACCCTTACCACTAGCCTCTACCCTCCCCTTAATTTGACCCCGTACTCTTACCCTCACTGTCTTCCTGCTTCTGCATGAGACAAATGAAACCACTAATATCCCGTCTCCCAGGTAGTTTTTCACCTGAGGACGCGACGGCACCTGTTGGTCAGACGTGTGAGTAGAAACTTGGCGAGTCACCGTCCTCTCTCATCCACAGCTGTACATCTGCGATGACAACAGGCGGGCCAACGAGTACGACTTCAAAAAGGCTCTGGATCTGCTGGAGTACATCGACGAGGTCACTTCCTGTTTCCGTTGAGGCCTGGTGGTGGTCCGGCTGCATGAGTTTGACCGCAGTTTCCTGTTTCTGTGTCGCTGCAGCAGGACGACGACGTGGACATCGACTCTCTCAAGTGTGAGATCTTCGCCAAAGTGCTCCGGAGAGACGAGTAAGATCCTTCGACCGTGTTTCCATTGTGGGGAGGTTCTTGCTGCAGAGCTGCAGTTCTGGAGGTGTTCTGACCCAGTCCTCTAGACATCACAGTTTGGACCTCGTCAAAGTGGCTCAGATCCCCACACACCACCATTGTTCATGTTCACTTGCTGCCTCACACATCCCACCCACTGACGGGTGCCATGGTAACCAGATAATCGGTGTTCCTCAGCTGTCAGTGGTCGTGATGTCATATCGGGTCAGCGTACACAGCAGGTGTCTACGGTCCATCGCACTCGCTGACACCTGAATGCTGCTGCAACATTTGACGGCTGATGAGATGTCGCATGAATCTCTGGAGAGTTTTTTTAACGGTTCCCGTGACAACCCGAGTGTAAGGTCGGCCATCTTGCCGTGCGGTCGCCGCCACTGATGCGTTTTGACGTTTTTCAGCTGGTCCTCCGCCGACGGAAACGACGACCCCCTGGAGGCAGCCAAGGACAGCATCTTTGTCAAGATCCTCCTCAGACTCATACAGGAAGGTGAGAGCCGCCGGCAGGAAGTCGGCCGGCGCCGTCCAATCGGCCGCATTGTCTCAGCAAACCTTTTCAAACCTGCCTCGTTGACTCCGGGCCAATCTGGGCGCTTCGCTAAGGGTCCGACCAAAACTCGGAGCCTTTCGGGGGTGTGGTCTTGGTTTAAGCTAACCGCAGCGCCGTCCGTTGGTGGGATTATGGCTCATAAGCGTAAATACACAGAAGATCGGAACAATCAAAATATCAATCTCATGTCGTTCTGCCGATTCAGCAGCAAATGAAACTGTTTTTCAGGTGTTTCTCTGCAGACCTACCTGCCGGAGGTCAAGGACCTGCTGGAGCTGGACGAGCTGAGCAGCTTGAAGTCAAAGCCCTATTTTGAATTTGTGCTTCGAGCAAATTATGAACATTATCTTCAAGCCCAGATGTAGACCCCCCCTGCCCGTCCGCAGACCCGTCACTAGTTCCTACTGCGCCTCAGATTTGCTTTGTGTTCCAGTCATTTTCCAGAATTCTGCCCTTTTCTAAATAAACGTGTTGTTTCTCTACTTGGCCTCGGACGTCTCAACTCGCTGGTGTCATCGTTTGGCGTATGGGCGACCGCAGCTGCACGCGGCTGCTCTGCTTCCTAACAGACGTCTCAGGCCCGAACAGCTGAGAGGAGGCCGGCTGTCCCAGGACGGCTGGCCAGAGCAGCCAGAGCGGTACAGGCGACACCCGGGGTGAGTCGCATACATGCCACTGGTTCCAGCTCCTATAACTGTGTTTACATGCACACAAAGTACGAGGTAGTTTCCGTCACCCATCAGATCCGGGGCCCGTTTCTGCGCCAGGGGAAAGGAGGAGGGGTCCACGACCCACGGCCAGGCAAATACGGTTTAAGAGTGTTTTTCAGCCTATCGTGAACCCAGAAATGGTGTGAAATGGTGAACTACACCGACGACATCCAAATAACATCTGGAGCGTTTGCTACCATGGCGGGTATGAGCGTTCAGACGAGATGTCATCAAGCAGCAGCGTCGATACCGTGTCTGTTGGTAACAATGTTCTCAGCTAATGTGAATTCGTGAACGGCCCGTTCGTGTAGCTGCTAGCAGACGCCGCTAGCAGACGCGGCTCCATGACAGCTGCTACTCCGTCATTGGAACAGATGTTCAGCGTTCCTACTCAGTTCCTGTCCACTGATCGTGATCGTGGCTGCTCCCAAAAACAGCGTAACAAGTAACTGAGGACCGCTCCGGTTTTAGAAGCAGAGGGGTGGATGTTGCTGCTGCCGCTTCCAGCCCAGCACCACTAGGAACCATCCACGAGCTCTCTGGTAGGCAGGTTTTCATTTCCATTCATGTAACTGTTGAGGCGTCTTGGAGGTGCCCCTCCGGCACCTTAAGGAACCAAAGGTGTTCCTTAGGGTTCCCTTCCATTGCATGAAATGTAAGCGAGAATACGCTCGGCAACCAAAGGTGGTAAAGTGTTCTTAAGGGAACCAAGAAGGAGAAGGGCGATTTCAGTTTTTTATACAAACGTTCGTCATTAAAGCAGAAATGTTTAAAAGATAATCAAGGAAGGGTTCCCACATTCTTTCAGTTTCAGTTTGGTTTTGGTCAGCGTGATTTAAAAACTACCTGAGATGAAAGAAACCATCTTTGAGGGGAAAAATGATACAAAGTTGATGTTGTAGTTCTGGGCCGAGCCCCGCCCACTCACCCGTCCGCCGGCGCTGGCAGGGCGTGATGGTGGGCGTGGGCGACGAGGCCCAGAGCAAGAGGGGCATCCTGACCCTCAAGTACCCCATCGAGCACGGCATCATCACCAACTGGGGCGACATGGAGAAGATCTGACACCACACCTTCTACAACGAGCTGCGCGTGGCGCCCGAGGAGCAGCCCACCCTGCTGACGGAGGCGCCGCTCAACCCCAACCGGGAGAGGATGACCCAGACCATGTTCGAGACCTTCGACGTGCCCACCATGTACGTGGCCATCCAGGCCGAGCTGTCCCTCTACGCCTCCGGCCGCACCACCGGTGAGTCGGCGCTCTGCCGGGTGGCTCCCGGGCCTCCGTACCTGCAGCAGCTCCGGTAGGAGCCGCCATGACACTCAGACCGCGACCTCCGTTAGCGCTGCACGTGTTTCCTTTGCTGTTTTTATATCTGGAGCTGGCAGGATTTGCTGATTAATCGCGATTAATCGCTTTTTTTCTACCTCAAACTGAAGCTCTTAATCACAGATATCTAAATGTATTTAAATGTGAGTGGTTTCTCTCAGCCGTCATCTTCTCCTCTGCTGATTGGTCAGCAGTTTTTAGCCGTCCAATCAGCCGCAGCCTTACTGACCTCCTCACTTCCAGGTTCTGTTATCGGTCCTTGAGTACCACGGTCCTGCGGTGTCGCCTGTCGTGGGTTTGGGTCAGGTGTTTTTGCTGTGAGCTGATTGGTCGGTGATGAATTTCTTCTTCTGTGGTGGTTAAACTGGTCTTTGCAAACTGTGCAGGCGACTTTAGTTTCCTCCAAAGATCCGTCAGGCGACTTTTTAAAGGTGAACTTTTCTCCTAAAACTCAACAACCTGGTCCTGGTCATCCTCAGCCAGGACGCTCTGGTGCGCTCTCATTTTTCTTCTTCTACTGTTTGTTTTTTTGCTGGTGGTCGTCATTGGTCAACACCGAGCGCATCTGCGTCCTCCATCTTCTAATCTTCTAATCTTTTTTTTTTTCGGGCGGCCACGTTGACCGCGCAAACTTTTTTTTTAACGCGTTAATCCTGACATCACCAGCTTAAACCGCTTTTGCCGCTGCAACTTTTGGATTATCGCATCATCGAGCAGTCGATCGAAAACTTCATTTTACAAGAAACTAGGAAAATTAATCACATCCAGTGGAACATGTGTGAATTTTAAAGAGTGACCCGAGTCCTCGTTATGGTTTTAGCAGCAAACCACGAATTGGAACCGCTTAATCCATGTTTTATAATTACAGAAATTAATTTTAAAAACAGCAAACAACAAAAAAAACATTTTTGTTTGTTTCTTAATGAAACTTTTTTGTTGTTGTTGTTGTTTCTTTAGTTTGGACTTCTGGTTTGACAAAGTGGCTGATGGGGTCGGTGGTGTTTGTGGCCGGCAGGCATCGTGCTGGACTCCGGCGACGGCGTGAGCCACAACGCGCCGATCTACGAGGGCGGCGCGCTGCCGCACGCCATCATGCGTCTGGACCTGGGCGGCCGCGACCCCACCGACTACCTCATGAAGATCCTGACCGCGCGCGGCTACTCCTTCGTCACCACCGGTGAGCAGCCAGCCAGACTCCTCAAGAGTGAAGCCACAGGACCTCTGTCTCCCCCTGGTGGCCGGCTGCGGTACAGCTGATAGACCCGGCCTCCTCAGTGTTAGTGGGCAGGACTTGGACCACAGTATTTTTCACAGTATTTTTTGTCTCAAACATGATTGTTCACCTTTTTTTCTGATAAGTTTTGTTTTAATTTGATGCTGTAAAAAGTGGGCGTGGCTTCATGACTGACAGCTGCTCTGAGTGACATCCAGGAAGTGGTGGAGGCGTTTACAGACGTGTGTTTAGGGATCCTACATGAGAGAGTGGAGAGGACGCGGAACACTGACTTTCTATAACTGTTACTGGCTGTTTCAGACTGTAAACATGAGTCCTTACGGTCCAGATCAGAAACGATGTGGCCTTTTAAGCCGACCACGCTCAAACTCCGCCCCCCGCTGCTCCGCCCTCGCAGCCGAGCGCGAGATCGTGCGCGACATCGAGGAGAAGCTGTGCTACGTCGCCCTGGACTTTGAGAACGAGATGGCCACCGCCGCCTCCTCCTCCTCCCTGGAGAAGAGCTACGAGCTGCCCGACGGCCAGGTCGTCACCATCGGCAACGAGCGCTTCCGCTGCCCCGAGACGCTCTTCCTGCCCTCCTTCATCGGTGGGTTCTCGTCGGTAACTCGCTCAGACCCGAGAACCGCGGCTCCAGGTTTCAGAGGGTCATTATTATGGAGACTGTGAACTGACTTTGCCTTGAACCCGAGCAGGGATGGAGTCCGCCGGCATCCACGAGACGGCCTACAACAGCATCATGAAGTGCGACATCGACATCCGCAAGGACCTGTAGGCCAACAACGTGCTGTCCCGCGGCACCACCATGTACCCGGGCATCGCTGACCGCATGCAGAAGGAGATCACGGCGTGTGTGTGTGTGTGTGTGGAACAAGGAACAAGACGATTTCATCAGCCAATACTTGTGTGTCACAGACGATTCAATGTCAGAAGGGAACTGGTTGATATGTGCCGATATTGAGTGCTACCATGAAGCCAGACCAATTTACCAGCTGGCAAGTATTTTTTAAGCAGCAGCTTTACTTTAACCCGACGTTTTACAGCCGTGAGCATGTTACTCATTATCGGCCGATATGATGGAGTCTTTGAGAGCCGGCGGGCGACGGCGGTTATTAACTGACATATTTTAATCGGGTCCTGAATCCCCTCCCCTCGGGCTTCAGCGTCCATCTGAAAGTTTTTATCAAGTTGCACTTAAATGCTGAAAATCGGCGCTGGCGTAGTTATGAAATTCTTATATTTAACATTGACACATAAATCCCCGCTGGAGCCGCTACACCTGGTCCCCGTGTGCGGGTCAGGAACTCATCATCCATCAGCTTTTATCCTTTTTCGAGGGTTATTTTATTTTGTAGCGGATATTATTTTATTTTTCGGGGGTGGGGTCTTTTTGGCTCTTTTATTTTGACAGTCAAAGGCGGAAGCTGCGTGCCGCTCGCCGGTGCTCGCTTGACACGCCTCCCTCGGTTGTTTTCTGTCAGTCGGGGGCGACCGCAGCGATGCTCACCGAGTGACGGCGCGGACGCACCGGAGCACCGGACGCAGGCGACACCGGAGGGCTGAGGCACGGCGGCGGCGGCGGCGGCGCGCGCCAGTGGAACCGCGTCGCACGTCGGTATCCGGTCCCCCGCTGCACCCGCTAGCCGCGGTACTCGAGCCCCCCGCCTCCGCTCGCCCCCCCGCCGGTGTTTACCGGAGCAGGCAGGTGAGCGCCGCCCGGGACGCGGCTGCAGCCCGTCGCCGTTCCCGTCACCCGGAGCCCCGCGCGGGCGCGTCGTCGTGCGTTTTAACGGGCGACCGCGGGCGCGTCCTCGCGTTAACGCCGCGGACCCGCGCGTCTCCGCCCCGGTAGCTTCCACCGGGAATCGGCGGCGCTCAACGGGAGGAATTAAAGGGGAGAATTAACGCGCGAGTGGGCGGGGAAGACGTGAGCGACGGCGGCAGGGCGCGCGCTGATTGGCCCGAACCCTCCTCAGCTGTGTAATCCGGTGGAGGGCTGGGTGGGCGTGGCCTTACAGGTAAGACCGCGGGGGGTCGGGGGGGGGGGTCCGGGTGACGTCACCTGCAGGTTGAGCCGCCTTCATCCGCTGCGTGATAATCACGTTAGCGGCTTCAGTCAAAACCGGCAAATTTCACCCGTTTTTGTTGTCGGTTAACGTTCAACCACTTTGCCGGTCGGCCGATATTTGTGGAAACGGAGACGTACTTTCAGCAACATTAAGTACTTTAGAGTACTTTTGTTCATTAATGTCGAACCAACACACCAGATACTCACCAATTTTTGACTGGTGGATATTATCGACCAATATCTGTCTCATGGAAATAGCAGTTTTGGTGGAAAAAATGGCCGATAAATGTCGACATTAAATACTTTCGAGCGTCGACAATTTATCGGTTGGCTGATATATTTGGCCAATATTTTCATGTCATGGACATATCAGTCTTGCTGGAAAAATGGACGATATATGTGAAAAAAAGTACCATAGAGCTTGATTGATTTATTGACCTGCTGATATTTTTGACTGGTATTGGCTGGTCACCGGCATATCAGTTTAGGTGGAAAAACGGTTTATGACAATAAAATATGAATTAGTTGGTGTCGAAACTCCAGCACAGGTGATATTTGTCAGTCAAAGGAAGTACGACGAGGGGATAGATAGTTAAAATCAGGAATACTTTATTAATCCTGGGGAATTATGTATCAGTATTGGAAACATTATCGATATCAGTATCGGTGGAGCTCCATTCATGTTCTCTCTGCTTGTGCGCCGTTTGCCGGTCGCCACGGCGACCGTGCTGTCACGTAGTTTCTCGTGTCCCCCCCAGGGACCTGCGGCAGGCGCCATGGTGACCAAGAAGATCCGAACGGAATACATGAAGAAGTTCCGGGACCCCAAATGGGAGACGTTCTCCAAATGCTACGAGGACTCGCTGAAGTACCGGCTGACGCGGCGCCTGATGGAACATTCCCACAAGCCCTGGTTCTGGGAGGGCTGGGAGGGCGGCTCCGACTCCAGCGGCCGCTCCACTCCGAGGCTGACCCGGAACAGGGTCGTCCCTCTGTCCCTCCCGCCGCCGCCGCCGCCGCCATCCATGCAGGTCAGCCAGAAGCCGCCCGAGCGCAAGGCCCAAAGTCCCGGCCCAAGGCCGCCGTCCGAGGATGGCGAGCCCGAGGTGGGCGGCGGGGAGACGGCGGGCGGCAGGGAGACGGCGGGCGGCGGGGAGACGGCGGGCGGCGGGGAGACGGCGGTCAGCGAGCCTGCGGCGCCGACAGGTGGGTCGACCGCGGTGGTCTGAATTATTCCAAACTGGATTCAGCCTCTCAAACGCGTTTCTTCTTCTTGGTTTGGTTTTCTGGTAAACGGAAGCGAGTGATTGTTCTCATGTTTGTTGGTGGCAGAAAACGGCGTGAAGGAGGCCGGTGGCGGGTCGGCGGCGTCGGTGCCGGACGGCGCCGGACCCTCGGACGACACGGCGACGGACAACGGGCCGCTGGACACCGAGTCCTCCGACGGGGAGTTGCTGATCCCGGCGCCGCGGCGCCGCCACCGCTGCCGTGCCCCCCGGTCTGAGCCGGGTCACCGGGACGACTCCCGTCACGGCGAACCGCCGGCGGCCCGCAAGCAGCAGAGAGCCAAGAGCCAACCGCCGGGCAGCGGCACGGAGAAGCGGTGGTCGTCAGGGCGACCGGGCTGGACGGAGAGACAGACGGACGCCGGGAAGACGCCGAGGGAGGTGAGTCTGTCCCCGAGATCAGTGAACTGCGACGTCGGCGCCTCCGTTTGCACGACAGCGTTCCAGCTTTCACGTTCATTCCTGAACGGAAACGTTCCCCAAACGACAGCGTTCCTAAATAGACGACGTTCCCAAAGCAAAATTCCCCAGGTGGCAGCGTTTGGCTACTTTTCCAAAACAACAACAACGTTTTGAGGGCATCAAACGTCACGTCCGGTTTCCCGTCCGTCCTCCTGCCCCGAGGCTCAGAACAACCGGTGACATGTGTGTGTGTGTGTGTGTGTGTGTGTGTGATTAAAACAGCCCCTGACTGGATCTCACTAACACAGGAAAACCTCCCTGAGGAGGCGTGTGTGTGTGTGTGTGTGTGTGTGAGAGTAGTCCCCCCTTTTAAAGCGGCGGTACGCAGCCGAAGGCGCCGCGGAGGGAAACTGGGCAGGAGGTCGTGCGTCTGAGTCACGGCGGTGGAACGTTTCCCGCTCGCGCGCTTGTCCTGGATGTGGAACGTCGGGACCGGCTGGCGCCGACGCGACACCGGAGACGTGCGCCCGCGTCACCCGACACGCCGCGCGCATCAATAATGAAACGCCGTCTCTCCGGTTTCATCTTCACAGAACCGCACCTGCGAACCCGCCGTTCAGGTCCGCCGCCAGTCCGACAAGAGGAGCTCCAACCCGGACCGCCGGCGGGCGCGCTCGGCCGACCTGGAGAAGCTGATGGCGGCGGACGACCGCTGGGTGACCGAGTACATGCGCTGCTTCTCCGCCCGGCTGAGGTAGAGGCGGCGGCGGCGTCCGGCGGCGGCGGCGTCCGGCGGTGGCGTCTGGTGGCTGGTTCGTTAGCGCTCGCCACACGGAAACGCAGAGTCATCATGGGAGCCAGTGAGAGTAAAGAGTGGGCAGATGCAGGTTCACGTCTGAGGTCCACCTCAGACCTCGCCGCGTTCAGATGTCCTAAATAACGCAACGCTCAGGCGCCGCTGCGCCTCCGTATTTAGCGAATCAGGGAGCACCGAGGACCACGAGTCCCATGAGCCTCAGCGACAGAGAAGGAAACGCCTCATCGCTTTTCTCCAGAGGCGTGAAATTCATTTTCCGTCCCCATAAACCGTCCATGCTAACTGGCCCGCGCGCTAGCTAGCTAGCCGCCGCGCCGCCTGGAGCGTTTCCGTCGCCGTGAACTCGAAACCGTTGTCAAGAGAGTTTTTATTTCTGAAAAAAAAAATGACAATCTATGCAAAACCTTTAAAGTGAAACGCAGTGACTCTTAGACTCCGCCCACCTCCTTACTGTCACGGTCCATGATGACGACGCAGCGACCAAAACCGCCATCCTCAAAAATGCAGAAATGTATCAAGTCAGTAAAGTCAATACTCTGATCAAGCAGCTATTAGAGTTTTTTACACATTTACTGCGAATAAGTAAAATGGCCGAACTCTGCGTTCATGTTGCTAAACTAAATTCATAACATAAATTAATAACATAACATAAATGAGAATATATGGCATATTTCTTTAAAGAATAATTTAATAAATTAGTAAACAAAGTAAATTATAAAATAGATAAAAATGTTTATAAATGAAACATTAAAGAAATGAAAGAATTTAGTATATAAATAAATTGTTAAATTTAAATTAATAGAAAATGCACTGAAGTAGAAATGAAATTTATATTTCTCAATCTTAACCATGTGTAAAAAACCCACTAACACCTGCTTTTACGACCTAATTTATCTAATTTGTGATTGTCTTAATCAGTTTCTTGTGTGAATAGTAATGATTTATTTTGT
>CAAKHG010043520.1:6319-19951 GCA_901007715.1 Dactylopterus volitans
AACCATTAATTGTCTGAATACACTCGCTTACGTATTTACATTGACCATTAAGTTTCAAAATAGCTCGGTAAAAGTCTCGTTTATGGAGCTTTCATAATAATCGCACCGCGATGGGATGATGGGATCCAGCTCACCTTGGCTTTGCTCTTAACGTCCACATTGTCAGCGCCCCATCAGACATTTAGAGCTGCATCAGGCCGGCAGTAGAAAAAAATCCATAACGGCAGTCTGCGGTGCATTCTGAATCCATCGCAATCACATTTGGAGGCTTTTAAAGGCAACGCACGGCGTGAATAAAATACAAATAAGGCCCCCCCTGCTGTGGAGTTGCTTGTACTTTTGTGTAAAGCATGTCTCTTTACATCCTTCCGATCGAATGGGCTGGAAACGTCCCCTTTCAGCCGCCGACTCTCCTTCGGGCTCCAGCTTTTCAGCTACAAAGCCGCCTCGTTATTCTAACCAGCACGTGCGACTGCAAATCTGTGGCACTTGCGGCCATAACATTACGACCACCTGCCTGATATTGTGCGCGTCCCCTTTCTGTCATCAGCACAGCCTTGACCCGTCGCGTGGGCCTTGGCCGCCCATGAGCCTTTGCCTTTTGCTCACCTGCCGCTTAACATATGCCGCCCACTGACAGGTGCCATGGCAACCAGATAATCAGTGTTATTCACTGCACCTGTCAGTGGTCGTAATGACATGGCTGATCGCTGTGGATGTATCTGTCCACCCAATCAGGATCACCCTTCTTTTTTTAGAGTAAGTATGTAAATATGAGCTTTACCAAATTGAATTTTAAATCAGAATATGGTATTTGACATGAAGCTGACGCTAACATACCTTTTAAACTAGAAATTGCTTTTCCTGCGGAAAATGCGAGAGAATTGTCAAAACAATGCTGAAAATTGCTGAATTAATGCCAAAAAGAAAAATAGGAAGAAAGCTTGAATAAAGCATAGCATCTACAGCTTAAGAGAGCTGAATCCCTTTTTTTAAAAGCAAAAAAAAAAGGTAGAAAAAACAACCTAAAATAGTAAATAAATTTATCTTGAGCCCAAGGTTGATCAGCTGACATCAGAGCGTGGCCATTTATTTTAACAGGATAAGTTGATATGAAAGCATGTTCAGTAATTTCAATGGCAAATTTTCATTAATTTGGCATTTATGCAGCGTTCGGGCTTTTGTTGAGCATCGGTGCGTTTAATTTTGTTGCTATGTGGGCGGAGGAGAGCTGGATTTTACGTTAATTAAATTAACAAAACATTTCTGTTGACAACATTCCAAAAAAAAGACAACTATCTCATGCATGAAACCTTTGCACGCACAGATTTGATTTGTGGGCACGAACAATTTAAGAACTTTTTGGGCCATTTCTCATTAGATAAGACTGTAATGCACAAATATTCTGGACCACACGGAACTGACTAAGAAAAAAATCCAATAAAGTTTTCTAAATATATATATATCGTATATAATTTCTTTAAAATATTACTAATGATGATGAAAAACCAGTATACTTAATGAGCACACGGCAGAAAAACGTTCACAGCATTTGACTAGACGAGGTGAGAACATGCTGGTCCACGGGAATGTTCTTACAACCAGAATAATATCTGCATATTTCATACCTCCTGCGGAAAGTGCCACATTCGGCATAAAGCTGGAATATCTCGAGTCTTCTGGTTCCACTGCAAACATTGCTGCTTCTGGTTGATCTCGCCACTGCCAACATCTGGAGTCACAGCGGTTGTGTTTGTCAAGATGCAGATGTTAAAACGGCTCGCGGCTATGCTGACTCAGCGAATCTCGACACTCGGTCATCAGTTTTTTGTTTTGTTTTTTCTAATCCAAACTGAAACAATTCAATTCTATTATACTTTATTAATCCCTAGGGAGGGTTCCCTCAGGAAAATACCATATAGTAAAAAATTCAAGCCAGTTATAGAAGAGAGTAAGAATAAAGCATAAAGAAATACAGTGTAAGAAAATCTAAAAGACAGTGGGTGAAAACCACAATTAGGTTTATATTTTCATATATTCTAGGATTTTTTTTTCCACACAAGTAAGATGTTCTCTGACAAGTATATGTTAAAAAGTGTTGTTATTGTGGTTGTGGAGGGTGCTTCTCCGTTGAGTCACACGGAGGTTAAACGCCAGAGCCGCTCTGCTCGGATTAAACATCTTTGCCACCATCGGCCGCCATCATCGGCACGATCAGCGTTTCACCGCGAGACATCCAAACCGCCGCCGCCGCCGCGGTTCGGCTGCTCGGTTATCAGCCCCTCCACTGATTCCTCAGACTCTCCACTGTCTCGGCGGATTAGCGCGGACAGCTCGATGGAAATGGGCTCGATAAAGCAGAGTGCTCCTTCTCTCACGGTGGCTGCCGTTGCATTCCGGGTTTTTTTGTTTTTGTTGGGATTGATCTGGTGCGAACAATATATATATATATATATATTTTTTTTTTTTTTTCATGCATTAGTTGGTTTTCATGCGTCAGTTGTCAGTATACAGTCACAGAAACCATCCGCTGAACGTCGTGTTCTAAAGGTGGAAGACTTTAAGACGCGGTGCAAAATGAGTTTTTAATATTTTTAACATCCACATTCTTTCAAGACATATCATGAATGATACACTTATCAGCCACAACATTAAAGCTGCTGCATGTTTGCAACAGAATATAATGCAAAAGCTCTGCAATAAATTCTGACTTCATTTCTATGTTGAATTTTTATCGAATACTCTTTCGACGAGTGTCGACACGACTGTTACTGGGGCTGCAATTTTTGACGCTGTGGAACCTAACTGAGTTATGGTGAGAGGTGTCCCTAATGTTTTGGTCAGCCGACTCATATGGAATATGCATTAGGGTGACAAAAGCGAGAATTTCTTGCAGGTGTGTTACATTATACTCTCTAGTAAACATGCAGTGGCTTTAACGTTATGTCGTCATGGTTGGGGATGCCATCTCCGACAGCCCAGGATGGCAAAAACGCAAGGAACCAATTATGCCTAATTCTGAAGGTGGCATTTTCCTAACCATTTGCATGTGCTGTGCCAAAACTATGAAGGAAAGAGACGCTAGCTATCTAGCTAGCAAGCTAACTAGGAGCTAAGAGGAGAAGCGTGCCGCTGTGCAGGGGATCGGCAGAAGGCGGATAAAGGGGCAGTGCCAGAGTAGCATTTACAAAGATCCATTTTTTTTCATGAACAAAAAAAAAACAAATTAATTTGACATTTATGGGAATGCAAATGATTTAAAACGTGAACGTGGTCACAGGAAGCAACACTCACATCAGAGGTGAAATCCTGGAGTTGTTTAACCCTTTAAAACTGAAATTTGGGGAGCGCAAAGAGAAAGATGAATCATTGTGACGCGGTTGACAAAAGGAATCATTTTGAAGTCCAACTTTGGTGAACTAGGTGACCTCCTCCGAATCTGCATCGTTGCCCAAAAAAAAACCCTCTTTGACAGTTATGACCTTTAAGGAAAAGGGGATATGAAAGAGGAAGCTCTTCCAGCCGTGCTGCTTTTGTTCCACCATTTGTTTTCATTAAAACACTTTGTTGGAGATTGAACTTTAATACATGAATCTAAGATTTAAAAAAAACGAACATTGCTAACCATCAACTGCTGGTAAACTATAACACTATGGTGTGTGTGGACACAAGCACCAGCACCAAATGATGATAAGGGCCACTACATTATGATGAGGGAGGGGAAGTTCGATACGATGGCGTCGATGCTTCAACACTATAAAGTTTTAGTTTGGTATTGATTCCTTTCGAAATATGTCAATATCCAAAACGATTTAATTGCTGCACCAGCTAATGTTTCCAAATATTTCCAGTAGTTTTTTTTTTTTTATAATGCTATGGCTAAAACAACCTGTGGACTGAATATTCAATAGAATAGAATAGAATAGCCTTTATTGTCATTGTACAGAGTACAACAAAAGTGGAGTGCAACTCCCTTTGGTGCATTTCTAAAAGAGCAAAAAATACTATCATAAATAAAGAAAGTAATATATACAGATATAAACACAGTAGCAGCGTCAGGTCAGTGTAGGTGCAAAACGAGATTGTAAACATGAAATGTAACAGTTAATTGCACTTGAATGTATTTGGTTATTGCACATAAAATTGTTCATTTATTGCGCATGATCAATGTGATCAGTATATGTGTCAGTCAGGGGGACCGGTTAGAATAGAATTGCATTATTAGCTAATAACTTCTTGTTTAATTTTGTTGTCATTTCATTCCTTTTATTCTCATTTGTCATATTTCTAATTTTATTATTTGCTTGTATATTAAATTTCTTTTTAATAGCCAACACGTGTCATTTGATTTAAAAGTAATCCTTTGACCCTCAAAATTGACCATTACTTTTTTTTTTCCTACCTCACAAAACCATTCAAGCAAATGATCAGAATAGGTATTTGTTTTGGTACCATTGAAATTGTATCAAAGAGTATCACTATTGCATGAAATTTGAAAAGATTGTTGTCATCAGCCACGTCTAAACGTAACTCTTGTCCTTGTGGACAGCCTCCGCTTCTGCCGACGCACATGAACATTAACCACCGTAGTTCCTAGAATCACTTAACCTTGTGTATGCAAATGTGCCGGTGCGATGCTGAGACACACAAGGACAATTATCCTGCCCGTCCTGAGCCTCGTCAGCCTAAAAAGAAAAAAAAAAAACACGTTTAACCACCATCAGCTGACTAATTGGTGGACAGAACTGACGTATGAAGGTTTAAAAGTTCATGTTGCACTCCTTTTTTTTTTTTTTTACCTTCTAAATCAAGTGACTGAGATCTTTTATCAATAATTAGATCTTTTATCTTCAGCTAAGCAGAGAGGGGGAAAAAAAAAATACCCCAAAACCCATCTCTTCATGTGTCACATCCTTTAGCTGCTGTGTTTTCTTTGCCGATAACGCCGCTGTGCTGTGTTCACCATGACTCGTACTTTTTTTTTTTTTTTTTTTTTTAATCAGATGTACCTTGCAGCGAATGCAGCGCCGTCATTAGCATTCACTGCGCTCACCTCTGTGCACTGCCGGCCGCTCGCGTTCCGACTCGCGCTCCCACTCGCAGCGCAGTCTTCTCCACCGTAGGATATGATACATAATGCATGTCCTCCAACGACTCTCTCTTTTTTCCTATTCCTGCTCCCCATCCGACGGCCCCCGTGAGGATGATGGGCTAAAGGATGCAGCATTAGCAGGAAGCCAGAAATCCGTTCCCTGCCAAGCCAGCCCGCAGCCCGACTTCAAGCCACACCGAGCGTTACCCGTGTGTTATGTCAACTTTACTCGCAGCTCTTCTTATTTTCTGAATTCTGGCGGAGCAACTTTTGTCTTTTTACTGCGAATCTGAATCACGGCGCACAGACTAGTTCTGGGCGCTGGTTTCACATCTTATTCCCTTGATCTGACAGAGAATTAACGAGGCACCTTGGACGAGCGGCGGCGCATTCCTTGAGAATAAAGCAGCAAATCCGCCTGCGTGGCGGACGAATCCGTTTGGTTCGCCGGAATCCTCGCAGGCGCTAGGACGTAAATGGCTGTTTTGCTCATGTTAGCGTGCTAATGCGCTAAACACCCGCAAACGGGCATTATCAATGTTTAAGTCGTCGAGCTCTTGTCACGCCCGAGGCAAGGGCACAAAATAACAGCTAGTTAAATTAAGCATGCTAATATGCTAGACACCCAATTACTAGCATTATCAGTGTGACCGCTCAGTCTGCAGTAATACGACGAAATAACAGTGAGCTAATGTCAGAAAGTTACTACGTATCTGGCTTTGGGTGACCTACCTCTTTTTTGAAGGCAGCTAACGTTTAGCAACGGCAAAGTGATGCCTCCCAGAGTAAAAGAATCAAAGTGCCCCTGTTGTAAATGGGTGGCTCCCGTTCTACCTTGACGACGCTCGGAGCACTTTCACGCCTCACTCTCACGTTCATATGCTGACGGCTCGCGACGGCTGCAAGTTATGGCACCAGCTTGCTCATCAGGACCAATTAGAGGTCGAGCGGGCCACAGGGAGGAGCTTGGGATCGAACCAATAATCATCCGATTAGTAGACCGCCACTCCACCACCTGAGCCACGCCACGCTCCCCCTAGAGGACTGCAAAAAAAGTATTTTGTGCTATGATGCGGGACCTCTGTGTCATGGCGGAGATAGTGATTGTGATGAAATGTGAACTGTGTGTGTGTACTTGCATGACTATCTTTATGGAAATGACTCCTAACTCGTCTTAGTGGGGTCATTTTGCCAAACGCCAAAATGTGTGTGTTTAGAAGTCTTGAAATATCTTTATAACTTCCAAATCAGTCGGGATTTGCATCACGTCTTTGCCTATATACCACGATGCATCGAGGAGGAAGAGCCCGGAGAGGCCAAGCAGTCCGGCAGCGCTTGTTTAGCATGTCTGCACTGTCCTCAGGTGAAGCTAAAAGGTCATCTTCGGCCTTGAAAAACACCGGCAAGAGAAAGGACACTTTTTTTTTGTGACAAGCGAGCAAACAAGATCAAAATCTGGAACGGAGGAGCGGCTCAGTCTGAAAAATTGGTTCACTTCTCCCCTCGGTAAAATTCATGTGGACAGCAATTGTCAAAACAGCCACACAGAGACACTCGAGAGGAGGGCGGTCTGATAATCGTGAGGTAGTTGGTTTTGTGGTGGGAACATGATGCAGCAATACGACCCCGACTCGAGGCAGACATGACAACATTAAGCTAAACAACTCCCTTAGCCAGTCAGGCGTGCTTTGCATGCTGGGATGTTGAACGCAAAATCGGCATCTGCCAGTGGGTAGCCAGAGACCGAATCGAGGTCTGACCTTCATCAGTACCTTTATGTTTCCACTGCGGACACATCGGGCCAGTGAACCTTCTCACATTAGAGAAGCATCTTGGTTGTGTTTTTCACAAGAACTTTCACACTTAACGCAAACATTAGGCGGTAAGAAAGCAGTGTGTTATAGCTTTCGGAGTAAGGTCGACATTTTTGCGCTACCAATCTTGCTTCACTCTGAGTGACAGTGCAACAACTTACCCCAGACACACTCTCAGATGCTGTTGTGGGTCAATAATCCTGGTAGTTGGCCTTCTACCTCCTCAAATGTGGCGCTAGCATCCCGTTGGCGGCATCCTTGGACGTGCTGCTAGCAGTGACCTCGGACGCGCTGTTTGTGTCCTCCCTGGCACTGTCATCATCCGGGAATCAGCGCTAGCATCATCCGCGGCACTAGCATCCTCCTCGGCATCAATATCTTACTTGCCGCTCGCGTCCTTAGCAAGTGGTGTCCTTGGATGTGGTGCAAGCTGCATCCTCAGCATTTGTGTCCTCTTTGGTGCCAGCATCCTCCTCAGGCACTGGTATCTACTTGACAAGAGCATCCTCCATGTCGCTAGCACCGTCCTCAGATGTATACGTCCTATGGGCTACTATCCTCCTCAAATGTGCCACTAGCGTCTTGCTCGGATGCAGTTGCTAGCGTCATCCTGTGCGGCGCTCTGTTTATCCCCCTCCGCGCTCGCATCCTCCTGCGCTAGCATCCTCCTCTGCGCTATCGTCCTTCTTGGTGCTAGCGTCGTCTGTAGCTATGGCACTCGCCTGCCTCTCCGGCGTCGTCCTCTGCACTCGCATCCTCATCATCCCCAGATGCAGTGCTACCCTCCTCCTCTGTGGTAGCGCTCTTCTCAAATGCTTGCGCGGTGGAACTTGAGCTCCCACATGAAGCGGTGGAATGTCTCTTTCTCTGGCCCTGTAAGGTGAGATGAAGTGAAAAATCTGCTTCTGCTTCTTGCGAGGTGGCTGACAAGATCATCACCAGCGGATGACGTGAAATCCATGTTGTTGCGGGGAGTTTGAGTTGGCGCGAGCTGTCATAAATTCACGAATGCTATTGGTGGGAAATATTTGCTGGTCCAACTACCAAATTCATTTTTTTCATTGAGGCCTTAATTGATGTTGGTGTTTCCTCTTGTGGACCAAATGATTCTTTTCTTCTCATCCCTGTGGTCTTTCCCGTCCTTCCTTGCTGGACATCATGAACGTAGGAATTAATCCCCTCCGGACTGAAAAATCCATTACTGTTACTACTCCTGTCTTTCTCTCTGTCTCAGACTTTCTCACTCTGTCTCCTCGCCTTCGCTCTCTAAATAAACCTCATCAATCTGCTGCAACAGCAAAGCCTTCACAGTCTTCGGAGACGCTCCACCTCATGCTCCGCTGCCCCTCAGACACTGCTGGGCTCCCGGTCTGGAGGTGAGGAGTCCTGCTCGGCAAAACCTTCCTCTGACAGATTACGAAGAGCATTTCTCGGGCCAAGAAGCCTTAATTCAAGGCCGGAGCCTGGACACTTTCAGCTCGGTGACCGCTGCCTGTCGATGAGGAGACGCGCATACTTGAGATTCCAAAATAAATGATGTCTTACGAAGGCTGCGGATTATGCTTTGTGGGAATGTTTTTCCTGCTCTTTTTTGGATGTAGTGGAAGAGAGCAGGAGCGATTCCCACACAAGGACCAAGGTCGGATTTGAACCTGAAGTTACCAAAAGGACCCTTCCTGGTATATGCTCTGTTATAGTTATCGAGACACTCTCTATTATCATTTTTTGTGTTTTCTGCTTTTTTTTTTTGTTTTACATAGTGGAGAAAGACAGGAAAGACTGGGAATTGAGAAGGGGAATGACTGGGCCAGACTGGGACACTAACCACTGTGATAAGACCTTCGGTGTGGTAAAGGCTGTATTTTATTGGACCAACATTGCAAACAAAAGACTCTGAAAACTGATTCCCAAATTTGAGCAGAATTTGGAGATCCAGAAGAACCAAAACAAAAAAATGTGCTCAGGCAGTTCTAACTGGTACAGCTGTAACATCACAGGGTATTACTGGATCTTGAGGATCCAGGTGAGAATGGGCTAGTATGAGGCTGGGCTTGGTTCGAGTGTCCCAGTTCCAAGGCAAGAGTCAGGTTCTGGGATCTGGGGGGTCCATGGGGGAGACCAGCTGGTAAATTTCCAAAGCTGGGAAGAAACTTGAGGAAGAAAAGGGACGGAAAGGCAGACCCAGACGTGAGGATGATCTGGCGTACAAGGATGGAGAAGCTCAAATCAAATACATGAGCAAACACAGGTGCAACACATTAGGGTGGGTGATTACAAAGACGGGAAACAATCAGGAGGTAAAAAGCTAGAAACACAGACCACTGAAATGTCCAGCGCCACCTGAGTCCGGGCCAGGACCATCAATGAGCCGCTGTGCGAGTTTTAACTCCTCAACGAATGCACGAGCAGGAGAATCGTTGCCGTGTTTGAGACTGTTTGAGGCCGAGCGGCGCGATGCATCATCTCTTTCGCCGATAAATGTTTGCAAATTCGGCCAAACTGCCCCTCCACCGTCCACCGCTCTGATCTCCAGCCTGGCTGACAATCGGCCTGCCCGCGGCTCGCGCTCGCGCTCGGGAAGCCCGGCTACGAAGCAGGATGTAGATGTTTTATTCCTGCCATTATGTGAGAATATGATGTTTACACATTGCGGGCCATGTGAAGTTTTGAAGGGTAAAAAATAAATAAATAAATAAAAAAATGTTTGATGTCGGCTACTGGGAGTTGTGTGCGGCGTGGGAGCACATGAGAGGGAATATTTAAAAAAATAAAAATAAAAAACAACAACATCAACAAAAAAATAAAACACTGTTCCATGTAGTTATTTAATGGTGGAAGTACAACTGGGATGCTCTACAAACCAAACATCAAATTCCTCTGATAACTGAGAGGCAATTACTCTCTCAAACAATATTATCTGTCTTCACTCTAATGGCCGAGTCAGTGGGAATGCCAGTAATGGAAGCGACAGTGCCCACTCATGGACCCTTGCTATTTGAAAATGGCTTCGGCGATGCTCATTAGCATTCATTTCATGCAGGAAGGAGAGGGAGAGAGAGAGAGAGAGGAGGCAGAGAGCATAAACAAAGACGAGTGAATGGGCAAATTGGAGGCAGAATAGTTTAGCAAATGAGCTGACAAAGAGGGTTTCACCCATCAACTGAAGCGGGCCTCCAGACTCGCAGGGATCCCGCCCGCCCGCGTGCACGCGCTAATTGGAAAAAGAGGCCTATGCGACGCCGAGATTAGATCCATTTCTCCGGGGTTTCGCTCTGTGTAAATGTATATTTTGGGCGGCGACGTAATGAGCGGTATAGAAATGAAAGCGGGAGGGTAATGGAAAGCGTTCTGTTTTTTTTTTTGTTTTGTTTTTTTCCCTCGCGGCCAGAGACAGCTTTTATTCGATTAATGAAGTGACAATGTGTCGACGATGGATGCCGCCCGGAGGAGTGGGGGGGGGCACACGTTCTCACCGACATGTTAACCAGAAGCGCTCTGCGATGTTTCCTTATTTACCCGCCGAGGCGGAGACACTTTGCTTATTGCTGCGTGTTTTCTAGTTTTATCAGAGGATTGTTTAACTGCACTGAAAACCATGAATCATAAATGTGATTATGTAACATGAACGGACCTCAGCTGAAGTCCCCACCCCTCCCCCGGAAAGCCGTGAGTGGGGGCGGGCGTCTGTTCGGCAGGTTCGAAGGGACGCGCGATGACTCACGTTGTTTCCAGCAGCTCCTCCGACTCACCTAATTCATGATGTTCTATGGGACGGCGGTTTGCGCTATATGGAGACACCGCGCCGTTGTTATGGCGACCTCTGCGGCGAGGATTCTTCTTCTTCCACCAGCCTGACCTGCCGTCTGTCACAGATTCACTTCTTATACTTTAAAATCATATTGTTTCTACCTTCTTGCTTGGACATAAATATTTCCAGATAATGATTCTGAACGTGTTTTTGTCGTATAAAAAAATCTCAATATAAGATTCAAATTTTTTTCTAATTGGTTTTTAAATCAAATCTAAGTCGCAATTCTTATCAACAGGAATGCAACTGAACCCTCAGAGGCATCGAACACAAGCAGCAGTTTTCCTCAGGTGTCCAATTCCAGCTGGCTGTGCAGCCATACAGTCAGTGTATATACACACACACCTGCGCTGACACACACACACACACACACACACACACACACACACGTAGCCCACACAGTCACTTAGATAAGACTCGAGGGTGCAGAGCTGGTGATAATTTCACTGCGGTCGGCGGCGGATCATTGGAGGTTCAGATGTCGACCACTCTGGACCACTTCAATCTGCCTCAGCGGCGCTGGCGCGCAGGAAGCCTCGCCTCTGCCCGCTCTAATCTGCAGCCTGATCTGCGGTCCGACTGCTTTCCCAGCAGCCCCATCTGCACCCGCCGGCTGAGCCATTTAGCAGCCGAAAAAAACCCACAGAATTGGTCACAGTGGCTAGATTTTTTTTTTTTTTTCCCCTTCCCGCCCAACGGAGCTATGTTTTTTTTTTTGGTTTTTTTTTTCTCTTTTGGCTTTTTTTTTGTATTTTTTTTCTTCCCGGGCTTAAACTTTTAATAGACTGTGCCCCGCCAGTGAGGAGGTCATAACATTCCTGAACTAAGGCTGTCAAATGATTTCTTTTATTTTTTTTAATCACAATTAAACGCAGAACTTCCATAGTTAATCGCGATTAATTGCATTTTGAATTGCATGTTTAAAAATTCTGTTATTTCACATTTCGAGGCAGTTTTAAGCTGATAATGTAAATCATTTCTTACCATTGTGTCTCAACTGGGAATCAAATGAACACAAAGAAAGAATTTCCTTTTTTGACCTTTTGTATAATATTTTTTTAAAAAGTGCCATGTAGACGTCAAATGCAGTTTTCAAATTAAATAAAGCGCCATGTAGACCCACTTGTCTATTTCAAAATAAAAAATACAAAAAAATACAGCTTAAACAAAACGCTACAAAAGTGTGATCATGAAACCTTGACTTAGAGGCAGGAAACAAACCATCCAAGTATTAAGAGGAATAAAGTAATGTGGTGCTTACTTTGAGAGATTCAATATATCCGGTCGCTCTCTTTTGTTATTTCAAAAATAAATAGGTCCATAGGTCCTTAAACCTCGAATGGATTTGTTCTCGCCGTTTGCCTCCTTCTTCTTACCCGGATGCCTGTCTACCTTCAAAAATGAGAGGTTATCAAGCTCAGGGTGGCTTCATGGCGACGTTCAAGGTGATGGGGGAAATTGAAACTTTTAATGAACTAGTTCCGCGCAACGCGGGCGCGTCGCCGGGTCAGGCGGAGATTATCAAGATGGAGATAAGTCAAGACAGTCAAGGTGAGCGGGGGAGGGAGGCGTCGCCCTCTGGGAAGCGGCGAAAGGGCTCCAACTTTGCTCTCAAAGTTTCTCGCCATCGGGACGGAAAAAAAAACAATAGAACGACAAAGCTTTTCTCTTTGCCCGAGAAAAAAAAAAAAAAAAAAAAACCTCTCCGAAATGAAGAGAAGAGCCGCAGATGTGATGTTTTGAGAAGATGCCGCTTTTCAAATGGTGGAGCAGCAGCAGCAAGAAGGCGAGCGGCGGCAGGGAGACGGCGAGCGGCGGCAAAGGCAGCGGCGGTGACTTGCGGCTGTCCAGGAGCTGAAGGTCAACTGCACTTTGTTTTTAAGTGTCCATCACCTTGATGCACATTTTAGTGCATCCATTAATGTCAGTCAGGAAACAGGAAGTGGTCAATTCTCCGGCGTGCCCACCCGAGTGCTTCTTCCATCACGGCCGCGGGTGGAGACATCAAGAGAGGCTCATGTGTCATCCGACGGAGGAGTTGTATCTTTTTTCTTTTTTTTTTTCCCCTTAAAAAAGTGTTTGGTGCAGATCCTCTCCAAGGCAAAGGATGGATTTCCGTGTTTGGCCACAAGGGGGCAGATGACCAGGAAAAAACACGCGAATTAGCACGCCGTCAGCTTAAGTGGAATTAGCGGCCGGCGCGTGTGTTCTTGCGTCGGGTTGCAGGCGACGTCCATTTCTGTCCATACATACACGTATAATATACACGCAGTACACAGATCAGCCATAGAATTAAAACTGTTAATCGTACAATATGATACAGTACAATCAAATACATTACAATTCAACGTTATCGTTATTGTCCGCCATGGTGGAAAATTGTCTTTATGATGCAGCAGCCCGTCAATCCTGTCTAAAATATGTACAGATTACAGTTTGTTGGTCAGGGGTCAAAGGTCAAGGTCACCGTGGCAATACAAAGCATGAACTGGGGCATGAGTCGTATGCTAATTTTACCACATTATAGACATTTTTCTACTCATAATACATTTGATACAGTTTAAATTTTGCTGTATGCTGTCGTTGTGCCCAAATACATGCTTTCTAGTGCCACAATCATCTATGACCTTTGACCTCCTTGACCACCAGACTTCTTTAAGACTGGATTGATTTGCTTGTCAAATCTGAAGATATTCCATTCAGGCATTTAAAAAAGAAAAAAAAGTTTTTTTAAACATTGTTCTAAAATTTTTGTTGTTTTGCTTTGTGATGTAGCAATGTCCTTGACCTTTGACCTTTCACCACCATCCTTAAGCCTGAATTGACATCCGTGCCACATTTGCAGAGACATCCTCCGGGCATTCCATAAAAAAATTCACGAGTACGGGCCGGATTGGGCCGGAAAGTTGACCTTTGAC